>VMKM01001896.1:0-102928 GCA_008360985.2 Macquaria ambigua
ATATATGTGTGTATATATATATGTATATATATGTATATATATGTATATATGTGTATATATATATATATATATATATATATATGTATACATATATATATGTATGTATGTATGTGTATTTCCTTTACCATTGGGATTGATTTGGATTTTGTCCAGGCTCATTCCCTTGAAGTCTGACAATCGGCCTTGTTCTAGGGCAATCAGCACTTTGCTGACTTTAGCCAACTGCAGCGTTCCTTCAGGTAGTCTATAGTACTGCCTATGGACCCGGATGTCATGGCCAAGAAAATTTGCAAGTATGTCCATCTCATTATCTCTCAGGTTAAGGACTGTGGATAGGGTGGATATGTGCTTTCTCAACTTGGTTGATGACAGAGTTTCAGGATGCTTGGCCCCACATTCCCTTGCAATCTGTCTGATGGCATCTGATCCCCTTAAGTGAGTTGCTGCTTCAGGTCTGGCGAAGAAAAAGGGATTTTCATCAGGTACACCACAGGCCCGCCGATTTGCAACCAAGACTTCCATTGAGGAGACATTCAATGCATGTCTGGTGTTAGAAGGATGGGAACTTTCCTGTCTCTTTTCCCTCTTATTTCAATGCGCTGAAAATGCTGGCAAAGCTTTTGCTCCAACTCTGAAAGTCCTAGTTCCAAATCTGAATGGACTCCTGAAGTGTCTCTTAGGGTGAATGCACTAAGCAGCATCTTTGACACCTTACCCTCTCTTCTGCGATTAAACACCTCACAAAGAGTCAAACTGGCCAGCTTGGACCAGTTATTCTTATTTGGATCATTCTCAAGTCTGCTTTGGTATTCTTGTCTGCACTTATCAAGATGCATGTGCATGGTCTTTACATCCTCAGTGAAAGGGAGGAGCTCAGGAGTGTTCCATTTGCCCTCTTTTAGAGTTTGTAAGGCACGTGATGACACACACACATCCCACTTTTTCTCATAAAGACCCCGGCTCCTCTCCAGATTCTTAAGACATTCCTCATTGTCAGACTCTGCCATCTGTGCTTCACACTCAAGAATATCTGCAATCTTCTTGAGACTATGGCCCAGTTTCAGAGCCAAGGATGGAATTTTGTAGATGTTTTTGTCTTCATCAAAACCAGCCACATCCTTTACTGCTTCGACCACAAAGTTGAAGTTGGAAGGTACATAGAAGTCCTCAATTCGTTTCAGTTTGCCAGTGCTGAATTAGTCTTCCTATTTCTCTCATTTTTTGTCTAATGTACTCATGTTTGGTCTTGTCATGTCCATGCTTTGCATACAAATGTTCTCCAAGTCTCAAAATGCTTTTCTCCTCTCTGATGACATTTGTGACTTCATCTTGGTGCATAGCATTTACCAGTTCCCAAACTTTTCTGCTTACACCATCTGGGACGGGCTGTGCATAAGCACAGAGTGACTGGATCCGACTTTTGCCTGGCTTTGTTGCACTGCATTTTCGTGAAAGCTTGCACCTGGACATGTGTCTCCATAATGATTTTCTTTTAAGCAAAGCCTCACAATTTATGCAGTGCATGTAGTCACTTACTTTCACTGGTTTCCCAGATTGCTGACTTGGGATTAGTGTTCCACTACCAGCTTTTAGGACCTCATTATTATGAGCATGGTTTCCTTTGTTTCTGATGAGGTCAAAATGCAATTTTCGTTCCTTTGAGTTCAAAGGAAAAGCGATTGCTTGTGCTACAGCCTTTTCTTTGCTGTGTTTGCGTATCAAGTGCCTCGCCATTTTAAGGCATTGCATAGGACAGTACAGACAATGCTTTTTACTGTAAACTCTGCCACCATCTTTCTTTTTTTGCAGCTTCATTACTGACACATTTCCCAGATTTGTGTCATCAGAGTTTTCACTTTCTGCTCTCCTATTATCTTTATCTGAAGAAGTACTGGCCAATTTTTTTCTTCTATAAGTCCTCTGTGACTTCTTCTCTTTCTTCAGTTTCGTTAACGGAACCTTGCTTGTGAGATCGTGAGATCCCTCTGAACTGCTTCCATGTATTGAGTCTTTTGATGGAATATATTCATCACCACTGCTTTCAATGCAGTTCCTAGAGTTATCTGATCCTTCTTTGGTAAGCTGGAAATGAAATATAGAAGGCGCTTATAGCTAAATTAGGTGCAGAAAACATTAACCAGGTATGAAAATCTTAAATTGTCTATGAGACCTTCTTAAAACCTGGGCAACTGAACCTGACAATCAAGCTTTGTGGGTTTGGGGTTAGGGTAAGGCTGACACTACCATGACATGCACTGTCAGAGTTGTGTTAACAGCTACAAGGTCAATAGAGGACTACAGAGGTAAATTCCATTGACTATTTTATTTACAGAAGGATTATTTGGGATTATTGTTAAAAGATTTGGCTGGCAATTATCAAAAATTTTCTTCTTGTCAACAAATCTCAATATGTTTTTAATAGTTTTTGGGCAACAACAGGGTTTTACTGCAGTGAGGAAGAAGATGTATCAGACTTTGGATACACACATAATGCTTGTTGGTAGATCAGTTCCATTGTTGGTTTGGATGCAAACATGAGATTTGTTGACAGGAAGAAGTATAGAACATTTCCAGAATTAGTCTTTACTTACAAATATGCTGTCAGTTCTTCTCAGGGGTGGTACATCTGGGTCATCACCAACACCAGAGTGTGAACTTTCAGGGGTGTATATATCTGTGTTGATCTCAAAATCTAGGCTTATGTCCTATGGGGGAAATAACAATATAAAGCACTGGCAGAAGTAAAACACTGTAAAACACTGAAACTTCCACAGCATTTGTCGAAAGAGGACTTATTTCGTACAGTGCCAAATCATTCCCTACTTGCTTGTGTTTAACAGCTTGTGCTTATGAACCCTTGTGGAGTAAAGCTACATGCTAACAACACAGCGGTGAATGTAGATACATGGTTATAGTTCTAAATGCAGTAGATTTTCCTATTGGTAACAATAGCAAAGTAAAATGTGAGGGGCTGCACATGTGTACACAGAGTTTGCCACATGTAGTTTTAGGTTTAGTGATAGCCTACAGTTTGCACACAACAACTAATGAATTATTTAGTCTCAAACACCCACATCTAAAGCTGTAGCTGCACACTCACTAGAGTAATTTCTAATTATCTGGGACGATACCTGCATTATAACTGGCTAGTAACAGGGTGAAGTAAACTGTTAGGAGGCCTGTCATATAGAACAAGATAAAAGTGCTTGTTTGACACTTACCGAACTCCTGCAAATTTCAAATAGCTCATATGAATTTTCTGGTAGTGATGAGGTCTCTCCCTCTTGGTTTGGACTTCCTGAGGGCTAAAAGACACAGAGGACACATGTACTACCATGTCTCCAGAACACAAGGTTCATGAAGTTAAAGAACATATGGTGTTGTTATGTATGATACACGTGTATAACAATAGTAAAAAAGTTAACATTGGATATAGTGTGTGGACATTAACCATTCTCTGTCTCTCCCTTAGCCCTTTCTAATTGTTTTACTATTTGCTATGAACTGGTCTGCTTGCATCAAGCCGAGAGATAGAGATATTGTGTGAGAAAGAGAGAGGACAGAGTGTGTGCATGAAGGAGCCAACTGTCACAGTGAGCTAACTAAACCTTTAAATTAGTTAAAACATACATTTTGATGTTTAAATTTCCAACTCTATAATCTAAATCAATTAAATACTGATGTATTGTTTCGTATGTACATTTATAATTTGTTTCATAGAAAACATAAGCTGTCATCATAATATTGAGCTGAATTTGCTGTATTTCTCACAGAATATAAGCACAGTGTGCTTCCATCACAGTTTTTAAGGTCAAGGAAGCAAGGTATATAGAATTAAAGAAAAGAGATTTATATAAATCTATAACATAACAGCCATAAAGGCCAGGGTGCAGTAAACTATTAGGATGCCTGTCAAATGGGGCAAACTAAAATCACTACTTGTTTGACACTTACCGAACTCTTGGAAGCTGCAAGTAACTCTGATGAAAGTTCTGGTAGTGATGAGGTCTCCCCGTCCTGGTTTGGACTTCCTGGGGGCTAAAACACAGGGGGGGACAGGACAGACACATGAATTGCCATTTCTCCAGAACACGAAGTTTACGAAGAACATGTGGTGTTGTTACATATGACGTGTGGTACAGCAAACTTGTCACCTTGAAATCCATGCAACCCAATTCAACATCTTGCATCTTGAATGCATTGCACTGTTTAAGACAGTGGAGACAGTGAACCAGGTGAAGTGAAAGATAACGTTTTACTCGAGTTAAAGACAACTATGCTTGTTAATGTAAGTGCAATAAAAGCTTCACAAGTAAAAAGCCAATAAGAGTACTTTAGCAAACCACCTGTTCAACAAGCATAAACATGTAGAAAAGCAATATTTTCATCTGCTTTGCCCACAGTCTCCTATCCAGTGCCAGTATGTTTTACACAACCGCAGGACACTGGTTAGGCTGACAGCAAAGTGTTATAAAAAAAGCTAAAATGAAAGCTGCTTGTATGTAGCTGAACTGTTTATCTTAGTTTGTAACATATCTTAAAACTAGTCAAATTCTTGTTAACTTAGCTACTGGCTGAGGCAGCCCTCCCTCCCAAACCAGCACCCTCCCTCTACCAGCGGTAACTGCAGGCACGTCTTCTTTATAAACTTCACTCAGTATTTTAATGTCACGAATATTATTTATTTTATCGACATGCTGGATTTGTTTCCAGTGAGATATTATTGAATTTATATAGTGACGCTGCTGTTGTAAACATTACTGTTGCTGCTCTAGAATTTGTGGTGTGCTTCCATCACAGTTTTTAAGGTCAAGGAAGCAAGGTATGTAGAATTAAAGAAAATAGATTTATATAAATCTATAACATAACAGTCATAAAGGCCAGGGTGCAGTAAACTATTAGGATGCCTGTCAAATGGGACAAACTAAAATCACTACTTGTTTGACACTTACCGAACTCTTGGAAGCTGCAAGTAACTCTGATGAAAGTTCTGGTAGTGATGAGGTCTCCGTGTCCTGGTTTGGACTTCCTGGGGGCTAAAAGACAGAGACACATGAATTACCCTTTCTCCAGAACATGATGTTCACAAAGAGGTGAAGAGCCAGAGCACTGCACTGTTTTTTTTTTTTTTTAGTAAAAACTTAAACATGTGTAAGAGGCCCCATTGAAATGACAGGTCAGAGTATTTGTACACAATCAGATTTTTGAATGTTTGTATGAATATTCTATCATATGTGAAAATCAGAGCCTCATCATTATTACCTGTGTTTGGTGTTTTAGGTTTTCCATGTACTTGAATAAGCATTTATCATGACGCTCCTTCAGGCGTTTTAAGCGTGCCTTCAGCCTGGTGGATCGTGCACTCTGTCTGAAGGAGGTTAAACACAAGACAGTTGATGTAACATCTGTATACCTAGAAATGCATCATTTTAAAACTTCTAATGAACATCTCTAATTTGAGGGGTGACCAGCCGCTCTACAGTTAACCTGGTTATATGTTAGTCAATAAAACTTCACCATGTTTACAGCTTGTGGAGATAAGGGAAATCAAGTCCATCCTTAAACATATTCAGAGAAATAAATCTCCCCTACTTAAAAGGTTGTTATAGAGATGATAAACTGGCTTGAATGAAGTTCATGAAGTTCTTATCAGTGTGTTTACCTGCATTAACCAGGTTTCTGTAGGCAGGGTAGTGAATTACAGAGACCTGATTCCCACAGGTAGATTTCTCCTGGAGAACTCTCGATTTCTCTGCCTGTGTACAGGTAACCAGGTTTCTAAACTGCTTCTTACATGTGAGCACGGGCAGACAGACAGACAGCACCACCTGGAGAGGTAGGATGAAATCTGGGATCTTTACACGGAGCGATGCGTCCTCGAATTTTTTGCGCTGTGAGGAAAAGCTCCTCTCTGTCTGTCTCACTGCACTGACACCCCCCCACCCCCCAGATAAAAATCCATCACTAGTAATTATTAAAATAATCATAATAAAACAATTAACATTGGATATATTGTGTGGACATGTTACTGATATGGAGCATGTAAACACGGATTTACAGTAAACAGATTCTGAGAAGAATGCGTTGAATAATTAATTATTTTCCGTATTAAGATTAAAAAAATGTAACCTATGTTCTTACTACAACTTAGCTGCTGCTTGTTTAGGTGTGTAGAGTCTTTAGGCCTGTAGTTAAATTAAGAACTTATTCTAGTAACTAGTTACTCAACATTGGAAGCTAATGCTAGCTACTGATGGCTGTAGCAGGTGAAAAATTGCTCATTTAATATTAATCTTTCCTCTACTCAGCCTGCCCTCCCCCCACACCCCTAAATATTACAGTAATTCACTATCTGAGGCCAGCCAAGTAAAATTAAGCTTCAAAAAACGGGAAAATGCTGAAATACCAGTTCAAAATTGTACAGTTTGAACAATATTGTCCAACACGATCCGCGGTGACAAGCTAGTTCATGTTAGCATTAGCTAACCATGCTAATATAAAAATGAGTGAGCTTTTGGCTGCAAACACATCCACGGTGCTAAACCTAATTAATAATTACTAAAGTTTCATGTACTTACTTAGTTTTCATTTTTTTCTCCCTTCTTCGGCAATCAGCCGTCCATCGTCGCTGCTGTCTGTGCCGTCGTCGCTGCTGTCTGTGCTGCTGCCGCTGGTTCCTACTGACGGTCATTAGTTGCCACTCTGTGACCAGGGAGGGTGGGGGATGGGCATAGGTAAAATGGGGACCGCAAATGTCAGGAAAAGTGTGTTCCTCCCTTCACCTCTACTGACGGTCAGCAGCTGAAACTCCGTGACCGGGGAGGGTGGGGGATGGGCATAGGTAAAGTGGGGACCACAAATGTCAGAAGTGTGTTCCTCCCTCACCTTTTTGAATCAGTGTGGACTTTTTATCATTGCATTGCTCAACTGCTGTTTCACCAAAATATTAGTGCATCCAACAGAAACATATTTTAATACATTTTTAATATCCTAAAATAATATTACAAAGTTGTGCTGATGTTATCATCCACACTATACAAAATTGTAGTAAGACGACTGCCATGCTGTGTATGTATTAATATACATTTTATGACCATTGTTCTCTTTTTTGTGTAAACACGCTGCTTATTTCACACAAAAAGTAAGATACTTAATTGAAATATCTGCTAAAATATGAGATTTATAATCAAATATTGTATAGTAATACATAATTATAATGAAAGTGTGAACATCGAATACTTGAACCAGTAGCCAAAGACGCAGCTGAAGAATTTCAAAGTAGCTTTAGTAGTTGAAATAGCCAGTAGTAGTAATGACATTAGAAACAGGATTAGCATTAGAAACAGCTATATTCTATAAAATAATTAAAGCCACGAATTCTACTTTGGTTGTCCTCAAAGATTTGTACAGGCGAGCACTAAATACAGTCTCTCCTGTGTGGTTGCTGCCGATACCATATATTATGCCTCACAAAGACAATGCTACTGTGTACTGTCTCTTTGACTTGCAAGAAATTAGTGGATTGTTCTTTGTTGAACCAAAACACCATCCAGATATGTTTCTGTCATTTTGTCAGTTAACTATAGGTTCAGTTTGTGTGAATATCAGGACACTAGCTAACTGTAGCCTCAGTTTATCAGGACCTCAGTTAACTGAAGCCTCAGATAGTATGAATATCAGGGCACCAACTAACTGTAGCCTCAGTTTGTATGAATATCAGGGCAAGAGCTAACTATAGGTTCAGTTTGCATGAATATCAGGACCTCAGCTAACTGTAGCCTCAGTTTGCATGAATATCAGGACCTCAGCTAACTGTAGCCTCAGATTGCATGAATATCAGGACCTCAGCTAACTGTAGCCTCAGTTTGTATGAATATCAGGGCAAGAGCTAACTGTAGCCTCAGTTTGTATGAATATCAGAACACTAGCTAACTATAGGTTCAGTTTGTATGAATATCAGGACTTCAGTTAACTGTAGCCTCAGTTTGTATAAATATCAGGGCACTGGCTAAATGTAGGGTCAGTTTGCATGAATATCATTAGACCAGCTAAATATAGGTTCAGTCTTCTATGAATATCAGGGCACCAGCTAACTGTAGCCTCAGTTTGTATGAATATCAGGAGAGTAGCTAACTATAGGTTCAGTTTGTATGAATATCAAGACACCAGTTAACTGTAGGTTCAGTTTGTATGAATATCAGGACACTGGCTAAATGTAGGTTCAGTTTGTAGCTATACCACACCTTAACTTTGTCCAAAATCAACCAGATTATCAATATTACTCTCTCATTCACAGACTGTTTGATCTGCTTGCTGTTTGATCTATGATTTGGTTTTGTACCAACCAATTTCTGGTTGTTCAATATCAACCTCACAATCAAATTGAGCATATTAGTAGGCTGTTTTTACATTAATTTGGTGGAGGAGAAGTTTATACAGTGCTGCCATTCGCATCAAGATACATATTGATGTCATGTTTGCAGTTAGAGAAAATGTTTCCTTATAGTCACTTCCTTTTGCTTGACTACAACGTTTCAATTTCAAATTTCATTTAGCTGTTATCCAAAGTGACGTACACATGGGAGTTAAGACAACACAAGCCAAATCTAGTTTTAATATGACTGTACAGTATATACTTACTATAACCTTAAGCAATATATCTGGCTTTCAGATCCATCAGCATTGTTTTTCATTGTGCCGTGGCGTTTAATGTGAATGTGTCATTCTCCCCAAGCAGACCTATTTTCTTTTTCATAGCATTAACCCACATCTGTTATTGAGGTGACTCCCATCATGTACTCTGTAACAGTAATCAATGTTCCTTAGTATCTCATCATTGCATTCAAAATTTAAAACATAGTCATCCAAGTACTGGAGAGCTTTTGTGTCTGTCTATCTGGCCATTCTCTCTACCTTCAGAAGTCTCAACTTGAAACACTTGGATATACTTTGGACTCTGATTAACAGTTTATCATTTCTAGGGCTGGGTGATATAGCAACTAATTATGTCACAATTATATCATAATATAAATGAAGCCAATAGTTCTGTTGAATTTAAAAAATTCATTACACTTAACAATCCCAGATCCCAAGAATTGACTGCTAATTTATATATATATACATATATATATATATATATATATATATATATATATATATGGTGGTTGTGGCTGTAGTACTGATGCATTTCTCACATTATATTTATTTCATTTTATTTGTTACTTTAGGTCAATTTTACCATTACATAAATAGACCTTTTATTTATTTACAAAGTATAGTTTATTCTTATAGTTATTAATTTGTATTTTTTGTCTACTTCAGACCAACATAAATGTCATTATCAGTTTCTTCCAAAGAATAAAACTGCTTTGAAAGGAAGTTTAATAATTAAATGGGTTCCTAATATGATTTTAGGAAAACTAATTTGATAACATAAAAGTCTGATCACATTAAAGTGTAGACTGTAATAATATTCATAAAATATGAAGCTTAAATGATATACACACTTACTCCCGTGGGGTCATTTTCCTGACAAAGTGTGTAAGTTCACACACTGCAATACCATCTTTGACCACTGGGTACACACAAAGTTGTGAAAATCAACTCTGTGGGGTCCACTTTTTTTTTTTTCAAAAAAACCACACCAGGCATGTCAGCAGGCTGTTTTCTATTGATTGCAATGCTCGTGCAAAAATCGGTCCCCACGACGTGAGTGATATGTCAGGTCATGGACCCCATCAGGATAGAAAAACACACACACACACACACACACACACACACACACACACACACACACAGTTCAGCAACACTGAAATCCACAGACATGCACACAAATTAACATGTGCAATACACACAGCTCCTCTCTCTCTCGCTCAGATATACACACACGTTCTCTCACAGCACCGCCGAAGTTATGCACACACTCGCTAACACACACCGACACACATACCCTGCAGCTCACTGCACAGTATTTCACATGCCAGTGAGCTGATGGGAGTGGAATGGCCTTACTCCATGTTTTATGTGTTGGACTTTGGCCCACTAGTCCACTTTGATATGACCCGGCAGCTGAAACATATTGAGAATTTATTCGTACACATTTTGAAAATTCATCTTGAGACTTTATTCCTCAGAAGGCTGCCTTGGATTCAGTCTGATCAGTGCCATGTTAGCTTGTGTTGCACAGCTTGTGAAGATAAATGTTGAATATTTCATAAAGTAGCTGTGTATTATGTTTCAACTCCTCCACACGTACACTGGTATTTATGCTAGGAGACATGCAATATGTACATAGTGTGGATTTAATCACCTAAGACAGAAGCAAAGGTAATTAGTAGCATTTTATGATTCTCAGAAATAAAAACTAATTTCCCCTAAAACCCTTTTTTTTCAGTAACAGCGAGAATTACTTGTCCCATCACCGTGGCTGTTAAAGCAGAAGTACTTTAAGTTGTAGCTCCTCTGGCGTAGAGGCGTGTAGGCCAGGACAACTGACTGTGGAAGTAACTGGGAACACCCAGTCTGATTTGAATACAAAGTCAAAGTTCAGGTCACGACAGGTAACTTCTCTTCTTCTAATGTTTGTCTTGGTAGTCGTTAGAGCTGCAACCAACAATCATTTTTATTATTGAATCATCTGTCAATCTCTTTCTTTTGGGATTAATTGATTTTAATTTAGTCCAAAAAATGTCAGAAAATAGTGAGAGAGGCCCGTCACAAGGTCCCAGAGGCCAAGATATTCAAACTGCTTCTTTTGTCCAAACAACAGTTATGACATTTTTCACAATTTTAGGAGACAAAAACAGCAAATTTGAGCTGGAAACAGTGAATGTTTGGCACTCTTAATAAATTACTTGTTTCAGCACCTGCATCATACAGTCGTGAAAAAATTAGGACACCCTATGAAAGCCTGTGTTTTTTTTGAACATATTTGGACATATGGATATTTAATATCAATTTTAACAATACTGAGAGATTCAAGTAATATAACTAAACAAAACTGAAGAAAAGACTTTTAAAAACTTAAAAAATTAAATAAAAAAAAAAAAATGCAATTTCTGGTGAGGAATAAATTAGGACACCCCCACATTTATTCCCACTTAAAATGGCTAAAATCACACACAGGTGTATCACATCAGGTGCACATGATTTGAACATCGTTACTCAGCATTTTGAAGGAGGCTTGCCCTATTTAAACCTCAAACATTTAGTTTGCTGTGCTCCAGACTGTTGAAGTGAGAGTGAACACCATGGTGAGATCGAAAGAGCTGTCTGAGGCCATCAGAAAGAAGATTGTAGCAGCTTATGAGTCTGGTAAGGGATTTAAAAAGATCTCAAAAGAATTTGAAATCAGCCATTCCACTTTCCGGAAAATAGTCTACAAGTGGAGGACATTCAAAACAACTGCCAACATGCCCAGGTCTGGCTGTCCAAGCAAGTTCACCCCGAGAACAGACCGTAAGATGCTAAAAGAAGTCTCCAAAACCCCTAAAATGTCATCACGGGACCTACAGCAGGCTCTTGCTACTGTTGATGTGAAAGTGCATGCCTCTACAATCAGAAAGAGACTGCACAAGTTTAACTTTCATGGGAGGTGTGCAAGGAGGAAACCTTTGCTCTCCAAGAGAAACATGAAGGCCAGACTGAAGTTTGCCAGAGAGAATGTAGAAAAAGACCAGGACTTCTGGAATAATGTTCTTTGGACAGATGAGTCTAAAATTGAATTATTTGGACACCAGAACAGAGGACATGTTTGGCGTAAACCAAATACAGCATTCCAGCAAAAGAACCTCATACCAACTTGAAGCATGGAGGTGGACGTGTCATGGTTTGGGGAGGCTTTGCTGCAGCAGGACCTGGCCAGCTCATCATAGAATCCACCATGAATTCTACCGTGTATCAGAGAGTACTTGAGGAACATGTGAGACCATCTGTAAAAGAATTAAAGCTGAAGCGGAACTGGACCCTGCAACATGACAATGACCCAAAACATACCAGTAAATCCACCAAGGACTGGCTGAAAACTAAGAAATGGAGAGTCCTGGAATGGCCGAGTCAAAGCCCAGATCTTAATCCCATTGAGATGCTGTGGGGTGACTTGAAACGGGCTGTACATGCAAGAAACCCTTCAAACATCTCACAGCTGAAAGAATTTTGCGTTGAAGAGTGGGGCAAACTTTCCTCAGACCGATGTCAGAGACTGGTAGATGGCTACAAGAAGCGTCTCACTCAAGTTATTTCAGCCAAAGGGGGTAACACTAGCTACTAGGGGGTAGGGTGTCCTAACTTTTTCCTCAGTTAGAATACGCATTTTTGTTTATCTTTTGTTTTAATGAGTAAAACAAGGTTAATTTTTGTTGTTTACCTGCTATTAATTCTTTCTTTTCCAGAGATAAATAAAAACAAGATTAGACATCGATATGTGAACATTTCTTAATAAAGAACTGAATATTTAATGGGGTGTCCTAATTTTTTCACATGACTGTATAATAAAATAATAAAATATTTAAAATAAATAGATAAATAAACATTGCAATGTCTTGTATAGAAACTTTAATATAGGTAAATAGGATATATGGGATCATTTTGCAGTGAGATGTCAAAGACACAATTACAGCTTTAAAATAAGTGCATGTGGAAGACAAGGTGAAGACAAAAGACTAAAACTCAAGCAGAAAAGTATGAGACCGGCATGAGTAGAAGTCAACAGCACAGATGTATTATGTTATGGTGCATTTCTGAAAGAGAATTCTGAAAGACAGACAGAAGAGTTACTGAAACTATTCTTCTCTGCTCTCCTTTTGAGTGTTTACGCACAAATGATCTCTCCTCCTCTTGTAGTGCAAACACATCTGAACCATGAAATATGACCCTCTGTCTTTGGTGGACTGTGGACTGACAGCTCTGCATTAGGGGTCGACCGATTTCCAGCATTTTTTCACATTATTGGGATCGTTTTTTTTTTTTTTTAATCCCATTGCTGATAAAATAAATTAATTTAAAAATGCGCTACTTTGGCTCTGATGCAGCCGCCTCTCTCTGCCTGTAGTCACCACTCTGTAGTCTCCCTCAGTGGAACTGGAACTTATGTTAGTTTCCACATTTTGAACGTAAGTTTACTGTGTTGCCGTTTTTACATGGTATAGGTAGCCGATGGTACTAATGGTGGTAGCAAGCGAACTAACGTTAGGTTTATCAAATGTAACGTCAACTTTGCCTTTGCCTCCGTTTTGAATGAAACTCTGTTGCCTTGGGTGTTAGAGCCTACTTGAATGCCATAAGTTCATTTGTTGATCCATAATTTAGCCAGCTGAAAAACTGATAGGCTCTGTTATTTCTTGCACGTCGCTTACCAGGACACCCCTCAACCCACGACTACTAGCTAACGTTACTGAAGTATGTCCTGAAGCCGTCTCTGACTCTGTTTCATGTAGAGTAGCAGGATATTGTTGTTAGAGACTTAATACGTAATGGAACTGCATCGAAGGCCTGTGTTAATCCATGCATGGACTGCATAGATGGTGCACGCTTATCAGAGTTGAATAGTCACTTCTATTGCACATATTCTAATATACATATTCAGCTTTAGTAGTCATTAGTAATGAAGTAGCCTAGTTTTGAATGATAGGTTCCCTGTTATCACATGTTGTTAATATATAACATTTAATTGAAGCCAACTTAAAGGCTTTCCAAAGCTGTTCTGCTGTAATAAATGAAGCATATCTGTGCTGTAATAATTTAACTCTCTCTCTCTAGATCTCTACAAGAAAGGCTGCTGGTAGCTCCGTGCACTTTTTTTTTTAAAGATAATGTTTAATGTTCTCTTTTGCAGCATTTAATTAAACATATGCTTGAAAGGCATTTAAACAAAGTTTAGTGTTGCAGTTTGTGTTATTCTATATTTTGACACTAAGATATACATTTTTACTGCAAATGTATATCAGTTCCAAATATTGGTTATCGGTCTCTTTGATTACTAATAATCAGTATCGTATTGGCCCTGAAAACACATCGGTTGACCCCTACTCTGCACAACATCATGGTCGACAACAGACTCCTAAATTGTTTCTGGCTTTGGGAGAGACTCACTCATAACTACATTTAAACCACACTGCTTCAAGGTCATAAGAAAACCATCTGTGCACTCTGCCTCCTTTTCTTCACAAAAGCATAAACGTTGAAGCGAGGAGCTCTGGGTATATCTCTCTTCATCGACCCAGCCCAACCTCTCCTCACTCAAATTATTTCGCCATCTACCTCTGTATTAATCTTTGCTGTCTTTCCTACCGCTCCTTATCGTCTCACTCTATCCGTCTGTCACCTCTCTGCATTCCTCTCTCTTGATCTATCTGTCTGTCAAGGCGACCCTTCCTCTGCTGCATCTCTGTTTCTATCCATCTATCTGAATCTCTCTCTCTTCAGGGGACAGGGGCCCAGTCAAATCGATCACATCACCCCATCCGTGTCCCCTTCGCAACACACAAATCCCTCTCTCCCCTCCTTCTTGTACACCTCTGGCTGTATAGACAGGACCATCCATCAGTCTCTCTCTGTCTCTCACACATACAGACCTCTATTTTGACATACAAAGGTGTTCTGCCCTGCGTCTGTCCACTCGTCTCTTGTATCTGTCTTTTGCATCATGTACTTCTTTCTTCTTTCTGTCTATCTGTCCATCCATCTGTCATTGTCTGCCTCAATCCAAACACATCCCTGTTTGTGTTTCCAAGACGATGCACTAATACAGTCATGTTCCATCTCTGTCGCCGTGCATGGCAACGCTCCACTGCTTCATTACCACGGCAACAGGAAACTGTCCCCTTTCATTACACCGCTTATTAATGCCGCATGCACATATGAGCGCACACACACACACACACACACACACACACACACACACACACACACACAGCTAATATGGCAGGAACAACATTATGTTTAGGCACACATTGCCATGGTTACTTGCAGAGGAAGAGAATAGGATACACACACACACACAAATTAAAACACAGACAGCATGAATATTAACTTGCTGTATAATTGCTTGGCCATATTGAACTTAGAGCTCCTCCTCCACTATGTTAGACATTCAACATAATGCAGGCCACGCACTACTGGGTTCAACTTAACAGCATTAAGTGCACTTCACTGCTTGGCTAAACTCGAGGCACAATCCGCTGCCTAACCACAAGCTAAAGCAGCCCTCACACAGCAGGCAAAACACACAAGGGCACTGGACTCTTTTTCATCTGTTCATACAGAAAGAGATGTCCTTTTTGAAAAGACAGACTCATAATGTTTGTTGTAGAGAATGTTCTGAATATTGAGGATGCAATATGTGAAAATGTCAATCAAGGACCACTGCAGAAAGTCACTCAAGTTTGCTATAATTTTGAGCTATCAATCTTTTTACTGCTTTGTGTGAAATATCTTACAAATGAATTTCTTTAAGTAGATATGACACGTTTTTTAACTGTATGTATGTATGCAGATGAATTGGCTCATACAAACTAACAAAACCGAAATAAATAAACAAAAAAGTCACTAATAACCGATGCAAGTAATGTCTTGGACTGACAGACAGATGTGTTTTTCTCGAGGAGGTGAAACTCCTTCAGGGTGTATTAAGTTGATGATACCACTTTTATACAACTCAGTGGTCAAGTCAGTTGTCACTTTTTCCCTTCTTGCTCGGCTGGGCAGTATGAACCCTGCCAACGGAAATTGGCTGAAAACCGTAGCAACCGAGATTACAGGTGTCAAACTACCTCAGCTGGCTGACAACTGTAACAAGCAGGCTGTCAGGAGAGCTAAGGCTGCCTTAAATCGCCCCGCTGCATCTCATTTATGAAGGGTTAGAGTGACTCCCCGTAAGGTGCAGATTGGAAAATACCAGGTCCAACAGGAGGACAAACACGAGGGGGAGGCTATACTAAATGTGCAACATACAGACGGGTGACAAATTAAAGCAAAAACCTGAATAAATGAATGGAGAAATATAATGAATGCACATGCATCCACACAGGGCGCCAGGGGTCATTGAATAGGTTCATGCAAATGATGTGAGTCATATGCTATGGCCTTCAGTCACCAGATCCCAACCTGACTGAACAGATTTTGGAGCAACATGTTAGACAGTACTCTCCACCACCATCCACCAACACACCAATGAGGAATATTCCCTTTTGGAAGAATGGTGTTCATCCCTCCTAGAGTACCACAGACTCTTAGAGTCTATGCCTCTGTTTTTGAGGCTCATATTGGCACCTTACTAAGGCACTTTTTGTGGTTTTCCATTAATTTGTATCAAGGGTATGCCCCCAAATGTAGTTTTAGGCCCTTTTTCTATAGTAGAGGTGGAAATTACTCTGCTGATTCGTATTGTTTCGTTTAGTTCAGAGGTTCATAGTCCCTGACTATACACGTTTTAAGTTAACGTGTATTTTAACTTAAGCGATCTCATGTCCGTTCAAATGCACGCATCACTGTTCGTACCGCTGCAACATTTGGCACTGAGTACTGTCATCAGTAGTAACTTCAGTCTGCTGCTGGTTCAAGTTGTTTCGTTCAGTTCAGTACAAAACTAGGCCTATACAAGCATGCTTTATAAGGCTAATGGCTCAGCAGCCACCTATTTGAGGCATCACATCATGACTCTTTCAGTTGCTTTTAATTTGTTTTTAATGAGGAAGTAACGTGTGTCACAGTTCAGTTTGAAGATTTAGATTTATTCATACATGTAATACCTCTGTTCTACCGTGAATTATTTATATCTCCTCCCTCCTTTTTATTATCAAAGAGCAATATAGAAAGCATTAGTTTTAGGTAGCTGGCTTTTCATCTGTAGCCGGCGTTGACCGTCACTTTTGTGGGTTAAACTGACAAACCTCACTTGTGGCAGATAACTAATGTTGATTCCTTAACAGCTAAAATCTAAATTTTGGCTGTTGTCTGGTTACTGTGTCTGTATTCAGCCAAAGAATACAGGCACATTAATCCACAACAGCAAGTGACTGTTTTTGCACTTCAACAAAACAACAGAGAAGTGACTCTTCTCCAGAAAAATAATCTAGCTGATCTGTCATGTTAATTTCAGAGAATCACCTAGTCGAATTTGTATACATATCATTAATATTTTAAGCTTATCAACTTAATAATTCTGCATAGGGACAATCAGTATTTTGTTAGTAGTTAAAAAAAATGAGATGTAAAAGTAAGTTGGCAAAATCTGTTATTTCAATGTGTCAGTTGTAGCTACAGGTTGTGAACATTAATTAGGCTGCCACTAAAAACTCTAGTGTCTCTCACTTGTCAGCCAACAAAAGGTAATTACAGATCTAAATTGAATCTTTTTGAGTTTTTGTTATTCATAATTTTAGTTACTTTACTGTACGTACCTAATTCAATAAGGGATTCAAAAGGATTTGGATTCGAGAAAATGATTAAATACTGTATTAACATTCCATAAAATGCTATTGAACCCCAACCCCATACTGTTGTATAATCTGGGTCTGAGGAGGGAATAAGAGGAATCGATAACAGATGAGTGCTTCCCCTCAGTCGTTTACATCATGAAAAGCGCAAGCATCCATAATATTTTGTACTTTCAGTGTATGGCTTGATTTTCCTTCCTTCCCTATGTATGTTCACCCTTACGTTGTCATACTGATGTTTTGTTTTATGCATTCAACTTTTTTCAATGTACCTGGCTCCCAGTAGACCTGCACATCGGGGACATGCTGTTCAAACAGGCCCTGATACAAAGGATAACAGCATGTGGTGAAAGGTGCTCTCATTGCTTTTTCAGAAAGGATGACAGGCAGAAATAAATGTTTCTATGGTATAATCAGTTACCCGATCCATAGAACAACCTTGAGTAAAAGCATGGCATTTGAGGCTGTCGAGATAAAATATTTTCCCTCCTGAAATAAATTGTAATCAATACTGACACAGACTGATAGAACCTGTCTGCTAAAAAATGTATCTATTTACGCCACTTTGCTTTTTAAACAGTGATTAGTAACCACTTAGAAAAAAGATAACTGGCCAACTGCAGCAGTATGGTTTAATGAATCTGAGACCCCCACTGCAGGGCAGCAGACGTTCCAGGTCGCCAGTTTAAGAATCTGGGTCATGGGCTTAAAACATTCAAGTACCCATGTCAAGAAAAAATCCCAGACTGGGGCTTTTAATAGTAGCTTTAGTATCCCTTCCACCCCAGTGGCTGACCGCGGCTTCATGCCTGCTTCCATTCTAACTGGATGTATTCTGCATCAGTGGATTGCCTTCATTGAGATCCATCTAATATGGCTGTTGCACGGTCCCAGCCTGGATTTCAGGAGGTTTATCTCGCATCCTCTCTGCTCTCCTCCTCCTCGCTCTGTGGTTGACGAGGGACTCGTGTTTTGTTTGTTTTCCAGCTGGGTGTAATTCAACATCGATAGCACTTATCTGTGCTCCGCTGATCTTCCCTGGCACGGGATGACCCCTCTCGTGTGGCACTTCTGGCAGGCAGACCTCAAAAGTGGCTGGAGCTGATCTCAGGAAGAAGTTTTCAAAGTTTGGGTACCGACCAGAAAAAAAGTGTCAGGGGAAGATTAGTCCCAGTCCCCAAGTAAATCCAGTGAAAATGAAGAAAAGTTTTTAGCTGTGTTGTTCAAGTTTTCCCAAGGCAATGTAACACAAGGCAGACTGCGGGTTTTTGAGTTGAGATTTCTGTTAGATAAGCCTAAACTGCCTGACGAATCACTTCTGCCAGGCAAGAAAATTATGAGAGTCCCAGCTCTAAATATTGGAAAACAACAAATTCTACAGTACAGTGCCTTCTTATTTGTAGTTTCAGTCAAATGGAAGTTTTGTGCTGAGACATTGACATTTACAGCTGCACTGCTTTATGCCCGCTGCTGTTAATATTATACGGCAGGTGTGAAAAAAGCCATGTTAGCCGTGAGTTCAAATGAAAATAAAATATTGTCATTGCAGAATTATGTCTTGGGCATAAAGCACAGAGCTACTAGCTTTATGATAATCATGAATAATGTTTATTATCCTGTAACAAAGCCATTTTCTTAAATTGTTTTTCCGAATGCTTTCTCTCTCAAACACACACACACACACACACAGAGCTCACACGCACATCTCTTTGTTTCCTTGTGCTTTTGATGCCCTTGGTTGTTGTGTTATATATGCGAATGGACATCTGGCTATAGGCAGTCATTCCAGGACAGTGGAGAGAGAGTGTGTGTGTGTGTGTGTGTGTGTGTGTGTGTGTTTGAGACTGGGCTGGCTAGGTGGAGGCGTGGGTACAACGTGCTAACAGTGGCCTTGCTAGTTACCAGGAAACAGCTGGTCGTGAAAAGGCATTTTAGGAAAAATATCAATGTGTGTCTTTTTGTGTGTGTGTGTGTCTGTGTGTATTTGTGTGAGAGAGGTGAGACATGGTAACAGATATAGGACAAAGCCTCACCACTGGGGGAGCCCTCTGCCTCGCCTCCTGTCTCTCTATCCGCTTTGTAGTCTCTCTCCTCTCTTCCTCGCGTGCGCACACACACACACACACGAGATGGCCTCATCACCTCTCCTCTTCCTCGCCGCTCATCAGTCACCTGCTTCACCGCTCACTCTCCCCACTCTTCACATCGTAGTCTCTTTCCCCTCTTTCTCCCTCTCACACTTCCCTCACCCAGCCTCCACTCTCTTCTCCACTTTCATGAAGCCGCCGGCTCTCACGCCTCTCCATCTCCTGGCAAAATGAGTCGAGAGCATTGTATCCAACACACACACGAGCTGTAGATATATATTTAAAAAAAAAAAAGAGAGGGAAAATAGTGGGTGGGTAGGGAGATGAACACAGGTTAAAGACCAGATTTCGGTAGTGATGTAGAGCTAATTAAAAACAAAAATATTAAACATATTATATACAAATAGATACAGAACGATTATGAACTCTACACCCACTGATATGAGAGGTTTCTGTTTGTAGCAGTGATGACAGACTTTAGTCAATTCCAGAGAGAAAGAGAAAATACTAAGTGCCTGTGAGACAGAAAGAAGACTTCAATAATTGGTTAGACATCAGCAGCAGGGTATGTTTTGTTTTTTTTTTGTTTTGGGTAAATGCCAGACTCCCTGAGCTACACTAGCAATCAAATATAAACATGGCAACACAATATTGACGCTGTTTGCTGCAGGCCTTCTCGATTCAATAGCAAAATAATGACTATTTACCACAGAATTCAAATGCAATCCTCTTAAATGTAAAAGGTGTGTAAATATTGAGGAAAATCGACACGTTACATTAGGTTTCATGTTTTGAAGCACCGTGGAAGGCCTTTCTCAGTGAAATACAGAAAAGCTAGGACCATGAAAACACCACTGTCTTAGTCCGTGGTATTGTTTTTGAGAGAACTTTTTCTGCTCTGTTCACTTTCAGAGCAGTTATTTCCCTGAAGTGTTGGACTGAGCTAGCTGGCTCGAGTGCAGCTGTGTAAATGCTTTTTGAATTCAGCCTTTACTTTTCTTGACACATGTCTTGGATAGTAATACGTGTCAGGTTTTTATGACTCAGTTTGGTGCTTTAAGGTTTGTGGCCTCTTGTACTGCAACTTGTTTTGACAGTAGGTGCGTTTAACAGATGGATTCTCTATTTCTGAATTCCATGAGCTATTGAGATGAGTCTTTAGGTCAAGTAGTCCATGAACCCAGAGAGACATGTTGAATAAATGTGCTGATTGGTCGATCATTTCTAATAAACAATACCTGTCACTCTTTCCACGGGTGGAGGTTAGACAACTAGAGGTATTTTAAAGCTTTGTATATCTCATTGAATAAGTAGTAGAGTACAGGCCGTCATTTTCTTGGAGAGACTCGTTTTCTGGCTCCAAGCATTGAGATGCTGATTTTAATTCAGAGGTGTTAGAGTCGGCTCCAAAATTGCTCCTGTGCGCACTGGAAAATGTTGTCTGCAAACAACCCATGATATCACTGTATTTTCACTGAACTGAACACGTACTGCAGCTCAGCTGAGTCTTCACACGGTATCCTGCTGTCTCATCGGCCTTGGACACATGAACTTTGTTTCCTTGAGTGTCCAATGTTTATGTGACTTTCAAATTATTATCAAACTCTTGTACCTTCATTTAGCCACAGTATCAGCTGTTTCCCCACCACGACCCTGGTCTAGCCTGTTAGTTTACATGGAGAAAATAACCCTCATTATCTTAACATGGACTTGGAAACTCCAAATGTATAACAGAAATCCTGCGTTACAAATTGGCGGCATGGCGTTTGAAAGATAAGTGTGTTTACCAGGCATGACTAGCTGAACAAAAAGTGGTATGAGTTGCATTATGGGAAATGTAGGATCCAGGGATTTTTAGAGCTTAAACCAAACAGTACACAGGACTAAATGTCAGGATATCTCGAACTCTGCTCCTTCGATTTTGACCAGTCTTTTAAAATCTTGTCTCTCGAGTCCCCAAACTTTATGGAAACGCGGCACCTAATTGCTGGAGAAGCCAATGCCAACGTTTTGTGTCAGTCATTTTATTCTGAGTCAAAAATGCTCAACAAAAATAAGTAAATGCTTTTACTTTGAGGCATTAGCAAATTACTTCAGAAATGAAGTAATGAAACCAGTATAATCCACTCCAAGGTGTGCATTTATTTGAACACATACGTGGATTATTCCTTACTTAATGAACATAGATGTTTGAGACAGGAAGGGGGAGGGAACATTACATACAGCTTTAAAGGCAATAACCTTAGTCTGCTGTTGTTGCATCAAAGGCACAGAAACTTGTAATTTTATTTGGCATACAAATTCCACCATCTTCAGAAATATAATTTTCATATCATCATATTTTTTAAAACCCTTGGAGTAAATGGCTGAATAAGAGATTGAAGTACACAAACATCCGAATAATGCACTGCAAACATGATTGCAGACATTGTACAATAGTAGGCTCTTATTGAGAAGTTCTAACTTTCACTCTTCTTATTGAGCAGAAAACACTTGAGCACTGTTGAGACCTTGAGTGTTTTTCATATTCATGAAATGTCCTTCAAGTGTCTGTAGTCTTCTCACTCTGAAGGAACCAGTGTTGAACCTTATTTCCTTAATTCTTTTCTATATTGCTGAATGAATAGCTCAGTGTGTCGTCACTGTGTGCACAGAGATGTTTCTGAGTAGAAGGGTAGGAAAAGAAAGTCACAGAGTGGGACAGTGGCACAAAAAATAAGAACACACTCACAGTTTGCAATAACCGTTTGTCATAATATAAAGAGAAATAAAGGTGTTTTTTCTTTCACTTCTCCTTGAAATATATATATTTTTTGCAGTGCGAGCAGCTAAGGTGATTTGTTGGCACAGCAGCAGGTTGAGGCTTTTTACTGGATGGGTTTCTGGGCTTGTGAAGAGGAATGTTTCTGTGTCAGTCATCAAAAATGTCAGACAGTCATTTACCTTTTGAGGCTGTCCTGCGAAGAAAAATGAAGCAGCAGTTGTTTCAACAAAAGCCCAAACACGTCACACTTTTACTTTAAAGTGGCAAAGCCCTCTAGTGGCCGTAGAAATTTTGACTCTTGAGGAAATAGTGCAACGTTGTTATAGATAAGTCGTTGAATTTGGAGGACTTGTTAACTTTAGCTGCCTTCCTTTCCTTAAAATGGCTTACAGTGTTATTGTATGACAGATGTCAAAAAATGTCAATAGCAGTAACTGTTAACTTTAAATGATTAAAATAACTAAGTTGCTTATAGCTGCATTAAACAATTTCTGACGGCATGGGTGGCAAGAAAAGACTTAAAGAAACACAGTCCTCAAATTCTGTGAAGTTGCTATGGCGATGTTCACAATTAACATCTTGCTTACATTCGTGAAGTGGGCAGAAACACAACTTTAGCCTGCTAGGTGCTCGTCTTTCTTCACAAGCCACTGGTCTCTTTGCTGTTTCATGCTGGGCAGGTAGTGTACATTGTTTGGCATTTTGTGCTGCTACAGAGTTAATGAGAGCTCAACCATATGGTCTACAGTATGTGGCAGCCAGAAATCCAAAACAATGGGCTACATGTGGCTAAAAGCTGCGTACAGCTCCAGTTGATTAGAACGTTGATTCTCAGTGGGTTCGACACAAGTGACCCTTTCACATCACACAGAGCCATTTTATTCATTGTTAATATCAAAACTGTTGCATAATACGTTAACGTGATCTTTTGTCTCATAGTGGGAGTATTGTGCAGCACGCTCATACGAACACACACACACACACCCTAATGACCTGCACCCTCCACCTTTATTTGCTGGGTCATGAGGTTAACTTAACGACAGTGTTTAATTTACCAGAGGCGATACTAGCCTACAAACATCCATGTGTGTATGTGCTGTTGGCAGTAATTGAACACAACATGTGTGTGTTTGTGTGTGCAGTACAAGCAGAAGGGATTGGCATTTGTTGGCATTCAGGCCCCCCGAGTTATCTTGAGATAATGCAGGAAAGAAATGCAGGGATAGAAAATTAGTTTTGTTTTTTTTAACTTTGACCCTGATCTGACGGTTTCTTCACATTCAGCTGGCAAATGAAATGATCAGATTTGGCCCTTCACATTTCAACAGAGACAATACCCAAAGCTATCTTATGAAAGACTGATCTACCTGCATTATGCAAAGGTCTTTTGAGAAAGACTTCTGCTTTTCAGTTTCACACAAAATACTTGTGTATGTACATTTTTAACATTTTACATTTAGGGATTTAGTCAGTGCAACAGTAGAAAAATATAAAATTGTAAGATTACCAGTATTGGATGGCACTAATAGCAAGTAGCTTAAGGGTCAGTATGTCCTGAAAATACGACTATTACATTTGAATGTGAGAAAGAAATACCCAGAAAAGAACTAGAATAAGAACTATGTAGAGGAGTTTGAAAAAGAATGAGAGTAATTTACTGACGTTTTTAAGAAAAAACAAGGAAAATAACTTCTGGGTTTTATTAAATCAACTACAATCTAGAATATCAAGAGCACTAAAGAACACTATGAAGGTAGATTCACTTTATAAATTAACTTAACATAAATTAACTAGGTAAACAAAAATAAATAAATAAACTTTGCTAAGGACCAGTCTACATATTAACTAAGTAAACAAAAGGAAATGGGGAAACTAATTGTTCTTCCACTACTTGAGACCAAGGCGTGAGTGGTGGATGTTTGGTATTTTTGTCTGTTGTTCCAACTTCTGGAAGTTTTGACTTTCAGGTTTAAAGGGTTGTGAAGTCATGCTGTCTAAAGATTAGAACTGTTTAAAAAAAATTGAACCATTCGTATGCCCCTGTCTTACTCAAAAGCCATGTCCTCCTTGTTCAGTGTGCCGCTGCACAGGTTGAGTCTGGTGTCAGATTTGGCCTCCCCTCACTGGTTGTTGTGCTTTTAGAGATTATTCTAAAGGTACTCCGTGGTTTGGCCCCTAGCTACATTTCTAACCTTCTAACTCCCTTCAAGTCAGACTGCACCCTGAGGTGTTTGGGCAGAGCCCTTCTGTCTGATCAACAGTCTTGAGTGAAGACAAAGGGAGACCCATTTGAGTCAGTCTACTGTGTGTGGAACAACCTGTACACGCAGCTGAGGCTAGAAACAACCATTCACTTTGTCCTAGCTCTCTTTTAAGCCTGTTCCTGCGAGATAGATTTCTGATCCAGTCTTCCCGAAAGTTATCCTCTCTACTTTATTGGTGGGTTGCATCTTAGTCGGCTAATACACAGACATTATCAAAACCCCAAATCCTTTGATATCACTGGTAAAACGATCAGTTCCCAGTGAAAAAGATCATCTTTGTATTCTGCTGAGTTGTAGGCTGCATTTTGAAATCCAGTCGATTCCAGTAAGAGCTGTAGACCTCCAATCTAGCCTCATCTGAAAGCTCTCGAAAGGCAGTATGTGTGTGTTATATTATATTATATTATATTATATTATTTTATTGTATTTGGATGTGGAATTAGAATAGGATACCATGGCTGGCTGAAGTTCAGATGTGGATTAATCACAAGGTGTTATGTTGTTAACATGTTAGGCATTGAACCTCTCCCAATACCTTTATAAAGACCTCTCTGAACTTGCTGATTTCCTCCTCAGCTTTGCATCAGTATAGTCATGTAGTCATAGTTTTCCTGTTTAATTTGTCCCTGTGATGCTATTTATCACCTTTTATTGATACAGTCATTCACAATATTTCTTCACCGTGCACGACTGTGAGGGAAACATGATTTACTGTTTGAGGCATGTTCAGTGGATCCCTTTGAGCCACCCACTACAGATATTTTCGTATGCGTGAGAACACAACACACACAGAAAAGCGGGAGAGCTCAAGAGATGCTCAAACCTGTTAGGAATTAATGCACTGGTTTTTCAAGAGACCTGAAAATGAATGAAATGATGTCAGTATGAATCAAACACACAGCCTCTATTTGGATAACAATATTATGCAGAACAAGATACTTTAAATTAGTTTCCTGGAAAGTGGTGGAAGTATCAGAATTTGATTTTAAATCTAAAAGCAATAATATACAGGGGGGTGAATCAACATGCAAAATGTGTAGTTACATCATCAAATATTGAGACAGTGCATGGAGACTCTTGAGATATACTGTTGCTATAAAATAATCACAGCAGGCACCAGTGGCCATACTGTACCATTTCAGATAACTAATGAAATGCAATACAAATGCTTATTTGCATTGTGTGAGTCCCTGATCAGGTTAGATCATCAGAGCTGACTGTACAACTCTCTTCTGTTAGATTTCACTAAAGTTATACGCATTAAGTCACAAAATCAGACTTATTTTATGTGAGTACTTTGCATTATAAGGTAACATTAATATTCTTCCTGTTTGCCTTGGATGCTGCTGCAAAGTAACGTGTTACAAAGCAGATTTGCTGCATAGTAGCTTCAACTTTATAAATCCACAATTCCTATTACATTACATTCATTTAGCAGACACACTAAGGGTCAAAAGGTCATAAACCCAAGATGTTGTGTCTTGTCTTAATAGAGTAGTAGTGACTGTTTTCATCTTGTCCCTTATAATGGAGAGATGAGGCTGGAGCCAAAAAATTGCATTTAATAGCAATAATAACCGGAAATTATGGACTAATATCACTTTTCTGAAAACATGAGTGACCTTTTTGTCCACGTGTCTGTCTTCATGGAGAGTTCTTTCATTGAAGTGTTATATATCATCAGTCTGTGATAGCGATGATGATGCCATCTTGGAGTCATTTTATGATGAAGTGTTGTAATTTACAGTTACTTTTTGGCTCCACTTCAGCCTCACCTGTGCCTACTTCAGTTGCTGATTTCCCGGGATGACTTCTGACAGCTCTGAGAGAGCAGTTGTGAACTTCTATCCAGCTGTGGATGAATAGCACAGTGATGGCTGAAGAGTTTTTTTTTTTTTTCCCAATGTAAAAAAGTTGCAGCATGCATGCGACAGCCCATCTTGTGGCTGTTTTACATTCTGGTGCGCCGAAGCTCCTGATTGTTGAATATTTGTATGAAAAGAAGAATGTGGAAAAGAAGGCCTTGTGCTGTGACTGCGAGGCACTGACACCAAAACCAGCCATTTTACTGTTGATGTTTTTCACATCTGAAGAATGTTCTGATGAGAAACACAGTTTGAGCTGAATATGTAGACATATCATGCTGTCAATGGGAGGACAGTCAGCCAGAAGAATAAGACATCTGTACCACCAAAAAGAATGTTATTTTATTGTGCCAACGTGTGGATTTTTCCTTCACATTATGTTTTTAAGAGAGTGCTTTCAAAGGTCACATTGAAAATCAAATACAATAGTTTTTCAGTTGTTGTCAGTTCACCTAATTACTTCTTGCAAATGTCATTAGTCATTAGTCATTAGCAGGAGCGGGTGAATGGGAGGTACTGTTGTTTGAACCTGATTATACTATACTCGTTAAATGAGGCCTGAAAAAAGCCGCCTTTTGAAGAGTTCTCCATATTTTAAGCCATAACTGTAGAAAAATGGCTGCATTTCTTTTCCTCCCTTCTTTTTTGGTCCACAAAAAACAAAATTGCATTACAACTAGGGCTGCAACTAATGGTTATTTTCATTAGTGATTATTATTTTCTTCATTTATTGAATGTAAAAATGTCTTAATAGTAAAAAAAACTAATAACTTCAAGTTGCTTGTTTTGTCTGACCAACAGTCCAAAAAGATATTCATAGTCATACATGACAGTAAAGCAGTAATTATCATAATGATTGCCGATTAATATTCTCTTGTTATATTTTTTTTATTGTGCTTCAGTTTTAGTTACAGCTACCATCTTAAGAACTGTGACAGGCTCAGACTGGTTACTCACCAGTTTACACCTCTGTTCTGTCACCGCCGGGTCTCCATGATCACTGACTATCACTAATAGCTGAACTCACAATTCACTTCTCATTATAGTTGTGTTGTCAGATAACTGCATGAGTGTAAAATAGTGATTTGATTGTGGCTAAACGGTTAAAGGTGACACTTGTACTGTGAGCATTAACGCATTTGGTTCTTCATATTTAAGCTATTAAGCCATGTCTGTTAAGTAGGGATGGACGATAATTCACTTTTGTTGTTACACTTGTTTTAAGTTTTCATACTTTTATCACTCTTAGTCATCAGTGCGTCATCATTTAGGAAATGTTTTGTTTTTTATAATGCAAGACCACCATTTACCATTTAGTCAGTTTTAGTCAGGACACACTGTCCTCACCGTCTGCACTCACACTTGTTGTCACATGTCTATGGTGTTTCACATGTTTGCATTTAATGCATCTAACTACTATTGAACTTTGAACTCATTTTAGTTTGCCCATGTGGTTCTGCTCAGGTGATGCTCCGTAACAATTCTGAGCAAGCTTGACACGGACTGAGCCCTGAGCTCACAAACCCCAAATGGCACAGTAGGTGGAGGGAGCTAAATTGGTGAAAGCTGGCAGTGGAGTAGCAGTGAGGATGTAGAACCCAGCGTTGTGTATGTAGACAGAATGAGCACCACATTCATGAACTGGTATATAGAAATGTTTTCCATGGCCACCTGAGCTTCCACGAGGCTCCATTCATTCAAAAGGCACCAGTTTAGTGAAGATGGTGGGATAGCGTGTTCAGATGTAGCTTCCTGGCCCTCAGTCTGATCTTGGGGATTGATGCTGGGATTGTAGAAGCTGATATTTGCCACAGGTGGAGCTCTCAGGCTGCCAGCACAAGTGTGACTTCTCACAGCCTGGATTATCAGGTGTGACTCAAAGCTCTTGTGCATCACTCGTTTTAAATGCATATAAAGACGACGTCTGTGCTCGGACAACTTTAGCAATCACATACGCAAGTGACTTTCAACCTTGGACATATTCCTATTTTTCACAGTCACTGTCAGACAGAAGGTACATCGACGTGTTTGTGCGTAAGAAGAGAGAAGATGTTATGTTATAAAGAGTTTGCTCGGACTGTTTGTTCATTTGGAACAACGCACTCTTTTGCCTTGAACACGCCTGTTGCCACGGTAACAATGCAATATTCTGACACCCAGGTGGAGACTGTAGATACACAAAAAGACATCTGATGATTGGCACTGTGTCTGACGCACGTGAATATATATTAAAAAAAAAAAGGAAAAAAAAGACGAGTGATTTCGCTCTCCTTCTTTGATCCTCTTCCTGCTTTCTAAATCCTTAATTCCTGTCTCGGCTGTGTGTCGCAGTCTGAGCCGCTCTCCTCTCCTCTCCGTTAGCTCGCTCTGCCTGTGTCACATTGAATCCTCCCTGTCTGCCTGTGCGTGTGTGTCTCTGTTCCTGCTCTTCAGCTTCCCTCTTACATTTGCTGCAGTGCTTTGATTCGAGCCGGAGCGCTTTAAGCTCACAGAGGCAAAGAGAGGTCACACTTTCAGACACGCACACACTCGAGCACACAGGAACACGCACTTTAAAGCCTCGGTGTGTTAAAACAAGGAACAAAGTGCATCAGATGTGGATGTATACGTGTGTGTTGGTGCCCTTTCTGACACCCGGGGCTAAACCAGTTCTGTGGAGCAGTTTTAAGACTTAATGAGATGTCTCATCACATATACACGTGCAGTATAAACACTCTTCATTCCTCTCTCCCTTCCCAGTCTTCCTCTCACACACCGACACACACATATACTTGCATCAGCACAGGGTGTCACTAGCTGTAGCATCAAAAGGGGGCTTGTCGTGGATTGACTCTGGAGGGGTGATAGGAAATGATCCATGTCCTGGCTAGCTTCTGGCCGTCATTTGATGCGTTCATTCGAAATTGGATTTGTCAGTGTGGTCAGCACGCAGCATCGATCTGTCCGGTTAATTCATGTGTGAATTGTTAACTCGTCGCTCATAAGGTTGCCCGTGGCTTTGTGATGCGCTGCTAATGGTGTTTAATGGTGATGAAGTTGAGTCTGGAGGAGGGAAGTACAGGCAGATAGTTTCCTGTTTCTCGCTTCTTGCCATTTAAGCGTTCTCATAACCGGAGCACACTCTGCTTCCCAAACATTCGCCGGCGTGCGCCCTGCAAGTTATGAGTCACATCAAGAAATTGAGCAGATCCAAATGTCGGGCGATAACACGAGATGCGCCGTCAGGGACGCTTCTGTGTGGACATGCAAGGTGGGAGGTTTTACTGCCCTGCGAGGCCCCTGGCTGCTGATTCTCAGACAGGTGGAAAATTGTCCCCACAAGCAATCTTTGAGCAGGGAGTAATGGAAAAGGAATGGAGATGGCAGCGGACCACACCTGCCAGGCGAGTGCTCAAAATCCCTCATTTGAAAGTGATGTGTGTTTGATGCCGTGCTGCTGTTTCACTGGGCGTTTTTGACATTGCAGCCTTTCATTCCATCCCTGCTTTTACACCATGATTATCAGTTTCCATCTATGCTTTTTAAACAGCTATTGCATTTTCTCAGTGCTTTTTTTAAGCAATTAGAATCATTCAGTTTCATATCTAAAGTATTTATTTTTCGTGGAGAATCCAGAAAAAGCAGCACATGGGCAGCGTTTGTGAGTGGATGGATCAGATCCTGGTTGTGCTGAGTGACGGGAAGCTTAGAGACTGACGGAGCCGTCCATCCCGTCTGTCTGAGACACTGTGTAGCCCGTCCTCCTTGTCTATTCTCTTTATTCAGGCAGGAGGATTACAGCAAAGAAAGCAGCAAAGCAAGCAGTGAAGGGATTATCGAACAGCAGCAAAGGGATTAGAGGGGAAAGTTGCACCTCAACAGAGCAGCAGACCCCTGTGGCCCATGTAAGAGACTCATGCCCGGGTTAGAAAGTTGGCTCCTCGGCCAGCTGCTGCCGTGCGGCCCTGCCAACGTTTCACAGACCTCCTTCAGGAGTAGTAGTGTTTGACACGCAGAGTTGCCAAGACGTCACGGCTCTCCCCAGTGGGTATTTGTTGTTCATTTGGACAGTGGCAAAGTGGAAAAAAGGGACGAGCAAAGAGAAAGCCACAAAGGGGATTTGAACTCTGGCTCTCATTTATAGATTAGAAGCAGGAGTTATTAAACAGTTCCAGTCCGGGATCCAAATGAGACATTTAGTCTGTGACCTGCAGGACCCAGGCAAATGGAAACGTTTGCTTCTCTTGTGATGTTGAGACCCCATCAAAGCAGGTCCTTGACCCATTTCGAAGCACAGTGTCAGGCACAGTGGAAGGAAGCAAAACCTACACAGAATGGTTTTACCTGGCAGTGTAAAAAAAAAAAAAACAGTGCAGCTTTTCTCCAAGTAGCTGAATGGATGTTGACTTCTACTGTCCCTCAGTAATCTGAACCTCACACTGCAGCTTTAACTGTGATATGACCAGAGTAATTAAAGTTAAAACCTGATTGGCTGTCAGAAGGTACTGTGGAGTTTTTCCACCACCAGTGGCGCTGCAGGGAGATGTCTGGGCAAGTCTCCATTTAAGCCACCTGCAGACAGCAATGTAATGTAATTAAAGGCACATAATGTGCTGTAGAAGGCAGCAGTGCTCCAGTAAAAGTCACTCCAGTTGTACTGATACGGTCAACCAGGTCAGTAGACAGAAAACTAATCAACAACTGATAACTGACTAAACGTTTAAGTAATTTACTAAATAACAAGGCCAAACACTTGTTGAATTAATCTATTAGTTGACTGACAAAACCAAAAAAGAAAATCCATGACTATTTTGATAATATTTTTATTATAAGTAATTTCTCATGCCCGACAACCTCTAGTTCCAGTTTGTCAAATTATTGTTGAAATGTGCTACTTTTCTTTGTCTTATCTGATAGTGTAGTGTACTAAATATTTATAGCCCTTTGGTTTCTGGACTGTTAGTTGGACAAAACAAAAATTCAAATACGTCACTTTGGGTTGTAGGAAGTTGTGATGGATATTTTTCATTATCAAATACGATTAATCTATCATTCAAAAAATAATCAACAGATGACTCAATAGTGGAAATAATCGTTAGATGCAGACCTAGTTTGGAGGCTGAAAATGCATTAAACTTGTTTGTAAGGCCTTAAGGACACAGTGTGTGAGGAAAAAAACAAAATGTTTGTCTACAATGAAAACTCCACAGGGTATCTTTAACAAGAGCAGGCTGCTGAGCACCTGATTATGTACAACAAAAGGTGATTACTGATGCCCATAGAGTGGACCAAACAGGGGAAACAGCTATAAGATAGCTTAGCCTTGTTTTGAAAGCCAGTTTCTGTTACTGTTAGATTTTGAAAAGTGTCCCTTACTTTGAAGTTTCGTCCCACACATCAAGTGGAATTAAACGTTCACAACAATCCGATTTTCTCTGAATAGGATGCTTGATATCTCCATTGCACACGGGAACGGGCTAATCTGTTTTTGTAGATTAGTAGGCCTGCCATTAATGTGATCATTATTGCAGCATAAATATTCAACTGAAACACAAATGATTGCTTTGACCACACGGAAGCCACCAGAGGCCTCATTAAGAGAGAACGCAGGACTCTTTTGTTGTTGTGAATGCGTGTTAAATGCACACCAATCATCGATACTCTGCATCTCACACACAGCGTGACAGCATGTGAAAGCCACAGGGAGCCATTCATAGATGTGTGCTCGAATTTAATATTTCATTTGACTTTTAAATAATAATAAAAAATCTCTGCAAGGGCGCCACAATAAATTGTACACATTATTTTTCATTAAACAGTTATAGTGAGGCACTAAAGTTTTATCTATGTCAGGCCAACGTGTGACATGCATGTGACAAGTCTGACAATTCAGTATTCTAATTAAAAACACAAACTGAAGAAAACATCAGTGATCTGTGGAAATAGCCTTGATAATCTTCTCCAACCTCTTGCTAAAATTCAGGTTTCCACTCGACTGAAATCCTCCGTTACTTAAAGTAAAAGTAAAATGATTAATTTAGCAACAGATGCCACCGTCATAGTTTTTAGTGATATCAGCAAAGCAATCAAGGATAAAGCAGGTAGACTTTTATCTTCCACTTCTCTATGCACATATGCAAATTTGATTATGTTATTATTAATCAAAGCTGTCACTCAAGTCAGATGACAAGTGGGTCATAGCATTCATCGTGCTACACGATTGCCCCTGTGATTTACTCTGATGACAATTAAGTATCGAGCTAATCTTTGATCTTGGCGCCATAGCAACATTTCCTCTCTGGACCCCTCCAGTTAACCCAGTTTACAAAGTGGTGACAAGCCAGCCGTGCATGGCATAGTGGCGCACTGTTATTAGTGATCCTTCATTTCACTAAATCCATACGTGAGCTTGAGAATGTCAACCAGCGCCTGCTGCCAGCATGATCAATCTACCCACCCATCACACAACTAACACCAGTGGAGCGACAGACTTGATTGATTTGGTGTGGTTAATCAGTACTTAATCGGATCTATAGAACCTGTTTAAAGACAGCAGGGTGTCAGGGTAGATCCACATCCAGCCAGAGAGGAATGAACAACAACAAAACAGAATCCTTCCAACACATCCAGATACAAGCTGAAGTCTGATGTGCAGGGAGGGCGGAGTGAGGGAATAATATAAGCATGCTTATGCAAAATAACCCAAAGACGGTCTGACTTAATTAATCCGGCAATACATTTACTCTTGTTACTGTAACAAAGTCGTTTGTTTTGTGTATTTGTACTTTTTTTTTGTTTTTAAAAATCTGTTATTTTACCTAAATACTTTTTATCACAAGTATTGTACTGCTACATTTCAAGTCGCATCCGTTAGAGTGAAAACAAAAGACAGACAGAGAAGCCGAGTTGTGGACGGGTAATATTACGCGTGTGTGTGTGCGCTAAGCAGTGTGTAAAACCTGTGCAGTTTCTCCTTTGCCTATACATGTGATTGTGGGGTTTATATTGTTATATTATACATCTCTGTCTTGTGGCTTAATAATGCTTGTTGCACCCGCCGCGGTGTCCAAAGACTTATCAGTATATATTTGTCATCTAGTTTAATGTAATAGTCTTACTAGAATTAACCAGAAAACAGGACAAAACTCTGACAGAGTTACACTGAGGAAGGAAGGTTGTATATTTGTGATCAATCAGTTGTAAGCACAGGCTGCAAAGTGGCGTTTATAGAAATGGAACTTATTGTTGGTTTGGACGTCAGGACTCAGTGATGTGATGGTGTTCCACTAGTGTATGTGTTGACATTTAATGCAACCTAAACCAATTAGCTTTCAAGGTGTTCTTTAATTTAACAGTAGTATCCTGGCAGGGCTTTGTCTTATGACAACAGTCTTTTCACTTGAACATTTATGGTTGAAATCGAATTACTAGTTAGACACATAGTCCTGAAAGAGCGGCGATTTGACAAGCTGATATGAAATGCAGGACGCTTTCAGAGATGTAATATATGTTTTAGTCTGCTCTGTAGTGAGACCTTGACAGACGGGATCATACCAGGTTGTGACGACAATAGTTGTTTATGGAGAGAAATTAGACTCCGAATGGCCACAAAGATGACCTACAAATGAAAAATAAGATTTACAAATGCTAGTCCACACACAAATACCAAGCAATATATTATACCATATATTTACATTTATACGCTACTGTATAGAGTCTATAGTAGGTAAATAGGTTAAAGTATGTGTTCTAATCGAGGGTTGACGAGCTATTTTATCTAGAAAAACGTCTTTCCTACTTTGAAATTACACACATAAAATATTAATTTATTCAGGTTGTCTGTGGATTTGAGTACCCAAAATTATGCACAAATTGTTGTACACATTTGTTTTTCTCCAAATTTGTTCCTGAAAACCAAAGCTGTCTTTATTGTGCCCTTATTCTTGCAGTGTCTTGGGTTTATCTCTTGCCTACTGTGTAGAATATGTAATACACACCAACACAATGCAGATTCAGTTGTAGTTAACTTTATTTGTAAGTACAGATAGAACAAGAACAATTATTCTTTTTTATTTGATACTTTGTTTCCCTTTTTTCATACTTAGATCTTTAACAAGTAAATGTAAACTACTTCAGTAAATTAAAATTATTAAACTGAAATGTAGATATCAAGGATTAGTAGGATTATTTAGAAATAAGAACATGAAAGAAAACTTGACAACTAGTGAACATGTTTGGTTGGTTTCATAAAAACACACAGAAGAAAGCAATAGAAAGAAAAGAGAAATGTCACAGACCCTTGTTTTCATACTCTCTGCGACAGTTCACTTCTTGATAGCATGAGCTCAAGAGTAGGTCAGCTTTATATCCCCCTTTCTGAAACAAATAATGTTTTTCAGCTGGGTGCACTTTTTCTCCAATTTATTCTTTTTTAGACACTGAACAAGTAGTACATTGTCATAAGCACTGTTAGAATCACTGCGATGCAGTTTACATTATTGCATGAGTCAATGCCGTCATCTTAAATGTGCAAATTTACACTGTTGACAGAAGGGAGAGGAAGAAAACATGATGAAAAGGTGGATGGATGTAAATGAGGAGAGCTAATAAGGAGAGGAGGAGGGAACTTTACATTATTGTGCAACAGCTTGTCAAAAACATACAATGCCACCACTTCATCTCTATCTTTTTCAAATACAGATTGATAAAGGCTGGAGGCACAGTGAGGCATGGCAGTGAGCTGGGGAGACGTATCAGTGTTCTAATTAACTACGGCATCGCTGCTAAGTATTGATGCATAGTTCAAAAGGGGACTCATTCTCGGAGGTAATGGAGCAAAAACGCTGGAAACAATCCAGTCAAGTACAAACTGATACTTCAATGTAGTGTTTCGATCGATGTATTCTGTCAGTAGGTGCGCAGACTTTTTGGGAAAGTAAGCTGCTGTAGCGTCGTTTTCTGGCTCGCCGTCCCAAACACTGCATGCTTCACTGTGTTACAAGGAGATTGGGACACTTCCGTTTCCTACTGTAATTGATATGTGATCTAATTATTTTTCCTGCTTGTTCACTCGTCTACTTTCACTGGTCAGCGTATCTAAACATTCAGTTTGGCATAGATCACTTTCAGGTTCAAGACCTTCAAAATAGTCGAAAGGCCTGCAGCTGACAGTAGTGGAAAACTGAGTTTAATACATCATCCGATTGGGGTCATTGCTGTTAAATGTTTTGGATACAGTGTTACTATGGAGATGTAGCCACGCCACCTTGCAGTGTATTTGCTTTTGTTTTCTTTTGATCCAGGCAGCACTCAAGGGCTCAGGAGTGTTAACATGAATATTTTGCATCGGTGTGTGTGAATATTTAATTTCTTTTTGAATGTGTTTTCAGCTCTGGAGGTGCAATATTATGGGGACTGGTTGACTTTGTCTTAAATTTGCTTGCACACACATACACAGACATTTAGACTCATTTATGCGAACACACACACGCATTAGAAATATAAAGCCGAGTGCTGCTACTGGGAGTCTCCAGAGTCTCTTATTAGTCCGGCTAATTTCACAGAGAATTAATTCATAAATTAATCAGCAGAGCCTCAGAAAATAACACCACATGCCTCCATTACACCACCATGTAATCCCATTTACACCTAGCCTTAAAATCCCCATGCAGACAGAAGACCATTCACTGTAATCTCTGTCTGGTTGTAAAAAGACAGAGTGGAACTGCTCTGCTTACAACTTTTCCAACATCACACTATTAAACCAGGGACACTAAAAAGGCCTAAATGCCACCTTAAGACACTGTGACTTTACACCTCTAAAATGATGCAGCTGAATTGGTTTTAGTGGGCTACTCTACAGCTGGCTTTGGATTAAGAAAGCCACTATAACAGAGGTACTTTGTAAAAATCTCATCTGTAATCCTGTTTGGGTGTTTCCAACACCAGTATATATATCTTTCAAAAAATAAACCATCTGCTATTACTGATACAGTAACAGAATACATTTGTAACTTTGGCCCAACATTGGACGTTTCTGGGATGTATATCTGTGTCCCGTCAACCTAAAATGGTGCCACTTGCTTTGTTGTGCTTCTCTTATTGTGAATCTAAAACAGGTTGGACAAAACATTGTGACTTCTTTCCTTCAGCCCATGTGTGCTTTGTTGTGTTTCACGTACAAAAGTGAGTCTAAATGCTACCAGAGATTGGTAAAAAGGCAAACATGCTGAAAAATTAAAATATTGTTCACATGTGAAAAAATAATTTGGTAATACATCAATACTAAGTTTTACTTTGAATATATTAGACAACGTCAACAGCATGGAAATTATGGCATTTAATTTCAAGTTGATGTCACGACCCTGTTAGTGTTACACATGGTTAGCTCATTTTGTAGTACATCACATTTTAAGACATTTAAGACTAGCATTTAAGTAATGGAATGTATCACAATTCAAATATGTTATTTTCCACAAGTTGACAGGACATTAATAGATGTACTGAGATATATATACTGTTTTTTCTGACCTAATCACCACACCTAGGAAATTAAGTAGAGTTTGATTAGTAGTACAATAAGGATTTCCTATCAAATTAATATATTATTTAGGATTGTCGTATAATCTACTCTTCACAGCCATCAGGTGGATATGTGGAGAGCTGTGCTTCATTTTGTGTCCCCAGTGTAACCAAACAGAATATTTACAAATTGGGGGCCAAAATGTCCCGCAGTACTGCCTCAAATGAGCGTTGTCTTTGATTTCCAGAATCAGATTGTCTAACTACTCCTCAGCCCCACCCTCTCTCACTCTACTCCTCGATTTCCAGTATCAGGTCATCTCCCTCCAGGGAGGCGTCGGTCGTGACATGGACTGCCTTAACGGTCCCGGCCATCGGGGAGTTGACCACGGTCTCCATCTTCATAGCTGAGAGGACACACAGCGGCTGGCCCTTCTCCACCTGTTGTCATTATAAAGACAGGTAACATGTACAGATCATTGAACAAAAACTGTAGTTGAACAAGCAAGCAAGGATTTGACATCAGTGTTTCCCACAGCTTGAGAATTTACTTGTGGTGGGTGGTGCAGCGTTTCGAGGGTGTGGCTTGTGACGGGCGGGTTCAGTAATAAACTCAGAGACCTAACAGTTAGTTAGATAGCTAACACGACAGCTAACACGACAGCTAACTTAAAACTTATTGATACGACAGGGTGTCGTTTTAGGCATCCAATAACGGTACACAAAATTCACGGTTCTGTACGTTTTCAGTACAGATGCAGAGAATTACATTTGTTATTTAGAAAAATGTAGACATTCAACCATGGCTCATTGCCCATAATTCTTACTGTAACAGTTAATTCACTCACATACTGGCATACTGTCAATAAGAAAAAATATCAAATGTCAGTACTGCTCCATCTTAAGACTCTGACCTGTTGATAATTCCTGAACAACTGCAGTTTGCGCCCATTTACAGGGCAGGCACATTATAGCAGGGCGCAAGCACTTACCATATGCTTAAATTCTGTATTTTCTACACCGGAGTATGGTCCCATATCTGCAGTGAGAGGCTGCCTGAACGCTTCCAGTCTGGTTTTGTCTCGTTCCACTAATCAACACATTTGGGTGATGCTGCTGTGACTAACCTGGCTAAGGTGACCAGCATGCTACAGCGCTCTAGAATTTCTGTTCCATGTGGGTTTTACCTGGAACATTTTGGCAGCTCACCAGTAGTTGTCTATCTGCTGTAGCATGCAGGTCAGCTTAGCCAGGTTAGTCCAGCTCATGTAGTGTCGCTGCCTCAGAGAGAGACCAGAGCTGGAGGATTCTACTGTGACAAAACCAGACTGGAAGGCGAGTCCTTCTCCCCACAGCGTTCAGGCAGCCTCTCACTGCAGATATGGGACCATACTCAGGTGTAGAAAATACAGAATTTAAGCATATGGTAAGTGCTTGCGCCCTGCTACAATGTGCCTTCATATGTACATTTCAGTCAGTCCGCTGTGGCTGCCCTGTAAATGGGTGCAAACTGCAGTTGTTCAGGAATTATCCACAGGTCAGAGTCTTAAGATGGAGCAGTACTGACATTTGTATTTATTTTTTCTTATTGACAGTATTTGAGTGCATTAACTGTTACAGTAAGAATTATGTCTACATTTTTTAGTTTTCCCTGCTGTACTGAAAACGTACAGAACAGTGACCCCAAAACTGAGGTACCTACCTAACCGTGAATTTTGTGTAGCTACCGTTGAAGGATGCCATGTAGTATTTAATGTGTTAACATAACACATCTTATTTTAACTTACGAGGGTAGTTGGACTGGCTAGCTAACACAACGGCTAAGTAACTGTTAGGTTATTCTGAGTTATTCATAAACCTGCCCGTCACAGCCACACTGTCACACGCTGCACCACCACAAGTAAATGCTCAACCTGTGGGAAACACTGCATATTATCAGAGTAATTAATACAGCCAAACAACACTTACTGTGAACATGAGTTTCAATTTAAAGGGACGGTTCACCCAAATTACAAACAACATAGCTACTGTTAAGGTGTCAAACTAACCTTGGATCCGACTTCCACTTTGACCTCCAGGACTTTTCCAGGCATGGGTGCTCCCACCTGACCCTTGATGGACTTCTGAGCTTTGGGATGGAACTTCATTTCCTGGGTGGAGGGACAAAGAGAGATTTCATGCATCCATCTGTCCAGTTGATTATCCACCCACCCCTGCCTCCATCTACCCCTCACAACCATTTGGTTCTATGAATAAAAATCACCTGTGATTGCCAAGTGCACTGTCATAAAATCATCTTCTTTGCTTAGATCCAACATCTCTCCCTTTATCTAGTTACCTGCAGACATATATCCTTCTCTTGATCAAACGATCCCATCTATCTCTCATCCATCTACCAACCCCAACATCATGCCCCTCCCTTCTGTGTACCTTCATGGCCACAGTGTCTTTAACCAGCACAGATCTCAGCTGTCCGTTCAGCTCAAAGAAGACCTCTCTCTGGCCGGCCTTGTTCAGGTCTCCCAGTGCCAGCGCCTTGATGTGGAGGGTCTTCCCTCTTTCCAGCTCCACCTGAGATGATACAAAGCCAGAGAGAAGAGGAGGAAAGGACGGAAATTAGATTATGTTAGAAAATTGAAATTAATACATGGGTGCCTAGCTCACAAGTCCAGCTAAAGAAATAAAGAGACTGCAGAGCTTTGTGAAATTAGAAAATTGAAGTTAGTGGAGTGAGACAAGCACAATGCTTCCTTCTATTCCTTATTTCTTTTTACCCTCAGGCTGGGCTGGAATATTTCCCAGCATGCACTTGGTGGAGGGCAGAGAAACATGCACAGATTCATGAGAGGGGACTCATTTGGTCTCACTGCTTAATAAATAAATCAAATAATGTAGCATTGTATATCTGAGAAATTTGTATTTTACACTGACTACATTAAATTAGTGAGTCTTATCAGCTGCCCATTTGTGTTTAACCCCATCTGCAAATCAAATGTATCTTATGGGACTGGAATGTTTTGAATGGGAAAAGGCCTTTTTTCATAGCACACATTGTGACTTGTCAGAGTGGGAACAGGTGTTACTAATAACATTATAAAGTGTTACAGCATATGTCATATTGGATAGATTCCCGTGTTGACAACTTGCGAGCGTTATGATTAAAGAGTTTTAAAGTACTGTGCATTGGCAATATAACACCATATCCATTAAATTTAGCTTTAATTACACTGAACGCCTATTTGGCTGATGTAAGGCGTGCATATTTGTTTTTCAGGCACTTCTGTAATATTAAAGTGTAGCTACACCTTCAAATTCAGCTACAACCCTCTCTCCAAGCAAATTTACAAAATGCAACGAGTGAGGGAACACTGACTACAGTAGTGTGTGGGTCAGAAGACACTGACTGACACTGATTAGTCTTTTTTTATATAAATTTCATAACGTAGACAGGTCCCAAGTGGTTGACTCTATGTCAGCATTGGTCTTGCAAGGTTCAGGGCTGATTTAAAACAGTAGATGGCGTGTTGAGCCATTTTCAACCCACGAAATGCTGATTTTTATAAATTTGGTAAGAAATGTCAATATTAACACCAGCATTGATGTGTTTCATCACAGTACAGTCATACCATTTAGTTTACAGCTCAAAAAACACATTTAAGTGTGCAGTACCTCTTTTAAGTGCAAAAGCAGAGATATCAGAACTTTTTTTCCCCCATTTGTAATTACAACTTGGATGTTGACGTGAAACAGAGTACAGTGGGACAAGAGCACAACCTAACTCTTTATTAACTCCTTATTACTTTCTGATGTATCTGGGAAAATCCCCACATCACTCATCTACTCTCACTAACGCCTTTGGTCGGTCTGTTTTGCCTACATGCCACAAACAAACACCACCAGCCTTCGCTTGGAAACTGATCGATACCTTCCTTTTCAGGTGGTCTCAGTCAGGATAAGTCTGTACTGAGTTTGATTGACAGCTTTCACACCAGCCTAAACAAACCAACTCAACAAACAAAAGCACCAGACTTTGTTTGAACCACACCCTAATAGTTTTACCAAACTCGAGCCTTAGCATTTTTGAGACAAGACTTGGGGGCCTCTAAAGTTCAGCTAGATGGCCATTTGACATGTTATTGACTAAAAAATGGATTTTCAGGGAAGAGATAAAAACGCAGACCTGTGATAAACACTGACTGTACTCTGTGTAGGCACTAGGTAACTACCTCATAATAGTAAAGAAACCAGACATGAGTCTATGCTGTGTGTTTATGCCAGACAGGCTTTTCACCATGTGACATCAAATAGAGAGGGAAGTGGGATATACAGAATAACAATCTGAGCGATGAAGACACAGGGAGAGTCAAAGAGAGACAAGATGGCAGACTGGAGGATATAAAAACATTTTCCCAGCCTTTAGTAGAACTGTAAACTCTGACTTTACCTGCCACCTGTAAAAGTGTCGTTTTAAGACTAAGACATTACTCTATCTCTCTGTATCAACAGCAGACAGGCTCTTTCCTTCTCATATCAATTCTGGTCACTGCTGCATTCTGTCTGTTGCTAGTCTTTCCCTCGACGCCGGCCACTGTACTTCTTCATTTATCTCACGCCTCTTCTCAAATCTCTCATCTCACTGGTGAAACTCATTTTTTCCGTCTTTCCATTTGTCCACCTTCCACCGTCTAGCTTTCAGTCTCTCTCTTTGTCAGTCCTCCCATGTGTCACAGCTTTCCATTTTGTACTGTTATTTTGCTACCTATTTCTGGGGCCACTCTGTCTCTCATGCCGTTATTAATTTCCCTCATCTGCCTCTTTCGGTTTCTCTCCTCCGTCTGTGGCTCTCTTGTCTTTCCTCTGCTGTGTCTATCCACTCCCTTTTCCTCGACCCTTCCCCCTCATCCTTTTTGTTTCTCGCATTGCCATCTTGGCTGCTGAGTCTCCATTAATATTCCAAACTAAGTCTCAGTGCAAAGACGAAAATACATGCTGCTGCTGCTGCTGCTGCTGCAGGTATGTATTGATCTCAATTTCATTCTGCCTCTCTCTGACTCTTCATCCATTTCCCTCAATCCGTATCTGGTAACAAAACCTTTCTTTGCATGCTTGTGCTTTCTCTCTGGCACTCAATCTTCATTCCTCTCTCCACCCTCCTTTACACTGAACTTCTCTCCAGCTTGTGCTGTTTTGTCGGGCTCTTGGCAGCTCTTGGCAAAAAACAAAACTGCCTTCCATTTTCCAACTGCGCAGCTTCAACACTACATCTCCTCACAACTGTTCCCATGAAAAATACAGTATGTGTCTCTTTGAAGAGTTGCACAAGATTTATGAATCTTTTGAAGATGATTTTGTCTAAGATGTAACCGCGTGTATGTATGGCAGTTTATACAGAGCTAAAAAGACAACTTGAGTTCACTGTGTCGCTATCTAAAACATCAGATATGCAACTTAGACTTTCCCTTGTATAAATTAATCTGACAAGCTCGCACACTCACTGCTTACTCCTACCTGCTGCACACTGATGTTACTAGTTGCACCAAATCTTCCACCTCCCCTACAATTAGCTGCTTTCCTTTTTAATCAACTAAACAGCTAAACAGCAAACATGTATCAGGATTTAAGGATGTAAAGATAAAAATGTAATTCTCTATTTTCAACAACTGGCTTCTGCAACTAATGACACATGCCAACTCAGAGTCCAAAACTACACACTACCACTCCTTATTTTATACAGTATGTATATTGTTACAGTTAGTGTATAAAAAACAGACTTTTTTGAGTTTACTTAATTGTCTCACTTTTCCACACTACATACTTCATACCTACTTAGAATTAGTATGTAGCATGGCATTTGGACACAGCTCCAGTTGTTTACTACACCAACTGAAAATGGCAGTGTTTGAAATATAGTGGCAAAGTACTCAAAGTGAAGTTAGGGACTACAAGTCGCTTCCTTAAACATGTAATCTACGAAGCATCAAGTCAAAGTAAAGACATGAGTTTTGATAACTTGAGGGTGAGCGCTCTGCACAGACTTGCCAGTGCAACCAGTTCATCACTGGATGAGGCATTAAAAAGAGTACATTATTTTTTAACTAAGAATTTGTCCCCCCACGCCTTCAAACAAGCTACATAGTCGATAAAATTCTATCAAAGCCAACCCTAACCACCGGGCCTCCTCCTGTTTTGGTTTCTTATTAGCATACTTGTGATAGCATCATAGCACATATGTATGTTCCATATCTCAGTGATGTATCTGCTGCGTTCTCGGTCATACAGCCCTCACATGCTGCTTGCATTTATTTAGGGATCACCCTCAAGCGCAGAACTTTTACTGTCAAATTTAACTCCTTCTCCATTTGGTGCTATATTATCTGACTGAAACAAGTTTCCCATCCTGCTTCACATCATGTCTTTGATATGACGTCATTAATGACTTGTGTTGCCTGTGACAGAGTAATGAGATTACTGAGGTGAACGGAGCACCATGTGTTGCCGCACATTGGCACTGACAGGGTGTGTATGACTGGCTCCATGTTTGTGAAAATCTGTGTTATATTTCTGTCAAACATGATTAATACCATACTGAGTCATCAAGACATGCCAGATAGGTCAATGATTTTTTCCCTCTTGTTTGTGCTGTGTGCATGTGTGGGTGAGTGGCAGCGATGGACGGAGCTGTCGCCCATGTGTAGGTGTATATTTGTGTACATGAATGCACTCGTAATAGCCTTCAGATGCCATTTCACAAAGTGGTCATTTGGTCTTTCAAAAGCAATTTCAGAGACGCATGCCTAAGTGGGCTTTGTCCAACTTAACAGGACTCAAGTTTGTCAGAAACTGACTGAAAGAAGTGACGATGATATACAACTCTGAGTCTTTACAGAACATTAAGAAATTATACTACATATAAAACATTTTAAAAAACTGTAGAGGTTGTGTCCTCCCACCACATTCACAACACAAAGAGGAATCTTCCACCACGCTCGCTGTGCACTCTTTGGTTGATAAGGCTCTTGTACTGGATTTACAACGGGCTTGAAATGAAGTGCTAAACAATACCAAATGATTACTGTGAAAGCCTTTCTAGCTACTTCCCACAACATCAGCAACTCGGGGGGGCTTTAGGTCTAGCTCAGCGCTCCAAAAGATTTGGTGCTTAAATCTGTTTTGATCAAGATTTCCAGTGTGCTTCACATACTAGCTGCCAAGAGCTGATAAACAGCTTTTGTTCCAAATATACAGGTAACAGTGCGGTTGCGGAGGTACTGCAAGAGTCATCAGTTATGGACAGTTGCCGTCTTTTGCTGCCGTCACTGAGGATTTACTACAAACAAAGCCTCACAATCACAAGCTCAAAGGCTTTTCTTCTGAAGACCATCCATTTTATATTGCAGGTAATTTAACTGAAAACATAAATGTACCTCTTAGATTCAATATTCTATACTTCATCCTAGTGTATTTGTTGCATTAATCCTGTACAAAACCCTGTTAACCTACATTATATTTTCTGTTCATCTATGGCTTTTTACAGGTACGTTCTGTACAGTGGCAGATTACACAGACACTGCTAACTCTATACACATGCATTCAACATAAAAAAGGTGTAGTAGAGCATTCTAGGTGGAGCACTGGGGTGGGGTATGCATGCTGGAGTGGGTGATACTACCCTGACTTTAAAAGTCACCAAATTGCTTTGGTAGCACAGTGCTATTTACTTTCCCCAGGGCTCTTCTCAGCCTCAACAGTGCCGATTGTAATTCTACAAAGCAATCAGCGTTGCAAAAGTCGCCACGCATGAGCGCAAAAATAAATAGGCTTCTTATGAGCACCTAATAATTACCATTTCTGATGGTCCTGAGACAGGCTGACACTCCACAGCGCCCACACTACCTGTCTGCACATTTGACGACAATTGTTTTTTTCTGATATGCATCTCAAAAGGTTGCAGCAGCTGCCATTCACTTGGCCTACAGTCAACCTGCCTCTAACATATTTAACACTCACATCAAACTGTCATGGATATCGCATGCGCACACCTCATATCACCAAAAAGTCAACATGTCAGGAACCAAGGCAACTCAGTTTCCCCCAGTGATGTCTATGTTTAAACATTTTCCATGCATCTTTGATAGGTGCTTGATTGCCACATCATTAATATTTAACAAGAGATAACCCCAGCTATCAAATACAGACAAAGGAAATGTGAGACCTGAGGACACTAATGCAATATGCATCCAATGGTGTGTTCCTATTGTGGGTAGAAACATGATTGGTTTCAAGATGGCAACATGTGTGCACACTGTCCATACCTGCACTATAAAACAGTTGTTCTGAGACCTCCATCACACAAATTAAAGTTAAACATTTACCTGATGAAGGTCTCAGAGCTGAAATCTTGTCATTACTTTACACATTTTTGATTTGCATTTATTACAGTGTGCAAAGAGCCTCAAGTAATTCCCACAAGACAGCAATATAAATTGCTACTTTGATTGAAAGTAAATACTGTTTATAATATATGCAACACTCTTGAATTACACAAACCACAATGAAATAAATGTATCTGCCACATAATGGAGTGGCAACACATGACCTGAACCTACTTTCATCAACATCACTAGTAAACATTTGAATTGGATTTGAAATGACAACAGTGAGATGAATTGTTCCTGATACAGGAGCTTCTTTTTGCCCTTGAGGAATTCTGCACAGTAACAGAAAGAAAACAACTAACAGAAACCTCACGCTGCATGTGACAGGTCACTTTTTTTGACATGTTTTTCACTGGCACCGGTAATCGGACCTGATCTGGTGGGAGTACCCATCGTCACGACAACAGGGGGAGGTTTGTTTCCGTGGCGATGAATGATGTTGAGCACAAATCCGAGTGTCTTAAAGTTCTAAAAATGACAACAGTTCTGACGGATTGGAGATTAGATAAACAGCAGCAAGGGAAGGTGAATAGTGAGGGTAGAAAAAAAACAAGACGACAGTTTTGCATTTGGGAAATGTTTGAATGACAAGTTTTCCACTTAGAGGGAAAAAAAAGCAAACTGAAGCTAAGACAGATTAAATACGAAGTTTCTCATTTTAAAGAAGGGACAGTTAGAAAATCTATTTTACTGTAAGGGAAGCAAATACTGCCATAGGCGAGTTGGAAAATGGATATCAAATCTATCTATTCTGCTCTACAACTGTAGCTTTTAAAGTGTTTTGTTGGTTATTTAACCATTTTTGTTGATGAATGAAGTTTGGACTACAAATCAAGAACATTTAATTCAAGCCAACCATTTAGTATGTTGTAGGAATTTAAAGGGAACGGCACAGCACACACACACCAAGCTGTGGCTTCAAACCAAATTAACATACTCAAAAACTGCTGAAGCTGCCAATAGTCTTAATCTCAATATTTTAAGGATTTCTTCTAATCAGTGTTTGGAGGTCCGACTGTGGGTCTCCTGCCAGATTTCTAACTATTGCATCGAATGATACACACCCTGAGGTGATAGACAAGAAGGGAGGGTGGGGGGTCTGCCCGTCTTTAGGGTCAATACTAAATCAGCACAATCAATGCAGCTCCTGATTCTTTGATAATAATACAGCAACAGAGAAGTAGTGCTCCCCCGTGTCCCTCGTAATATATAAATCAATTAACACCAGCTTGGAACCATTTTGCTGCAGTGAAATGAAGCAGTAATTAAACATGGCCGCCTTTGGCCGCTCTGAATCACTGTCACTGTGTGTGAGCTGCACACAATGAGAGAATCAAAGAGAAAATATTGAAAGAAACAAAAGGAGAGGGATGTAGAAAGAAAAGATGATTTATAATGAATGATGTCTGTTAGGGTTTTACTGAGATTATAATTATAACTAATGCTGGTGGAGAGAGGAGTATGAGTGATGTGAGTGTAGACAAGGGGCCTTGTGAAAATGGTGAAAGCTAACAGGTGGCTGAAGGGAATGTGGATTCCCTTTCATGTTGTCATGCAAATTCTTATTTCATCAATGCACAAAAGTGCTATTTAAAAGACATTTCATTTAAGCTATGAAAACAAAATATTGAAGAGGGGATACAAGAGTGATGACTCACGTCCCTGTAGCAGGCTAAAACACACTTTCCTTTCAATACAGAACTTCATAAAATGTAAATGTATTTCAAAAACGTGGATTTTAAAACGCCTTGGAAGATAATAAAGTTGTTTAGTTTGAGAAAGAGGTTTTAAAAAGCTCTTGTATTTCAATTTTGGTCTAAATATGCTCCTCAGGTCAGGAGACATGAACTCTGCCACAAACGTGAAACACTTTATGTAACTGAAACACCAGCGGGAGGCTGTATGTGTCACTTCAACATCAGCACTAAAGGGCTTTGTCCTCAAAAGGTGGGACATTCATTTCAGGGGGATTTATTGCCTTTAGAATTAAGCAGGTTTTCTATAGAGAAATCTTTAACATCTTTAACATACTTGTACAAGATCACCTTTTCTTATCAAGACTTTCAGGCCTCATCTCCTCATTTTACTGTGTCGCCCTCACATCCTGCAGCACGGAAGCAGGTTTCCCCCCCCATGCACACTACCACCTGTTTCTCATCCACACAGACAAACAATGTCACAGCCATCATCTCTGACCTGTCTCACCTCTTGTTTGACCACTTCATACTGCTGCCATCTGGTCGCAGGTACAGTGTCCTACTGTGTAAATGTGCCAGGTTTAAAAAAAAAAAAGGTTTCCCCCGTACAGCATCACCACTAACAGCACGTTAGACTCATAACACCTGCACCGCTTTTCTCAAACAAAACTATGTGAAACAACACATCTTACTATGCCTGTGTTCCCTCGGTCGAGTATTAATAGATTTGTATGTTGTAGTGGCCGAGTTTACTACTCAGGGACAAAAAAGCTCAAATCTAATGGAATACTGTTTATGGTCTTCAACATTGTGTCTTTATGCCTTCTACACAATCTTGTAATAAACAGCCATATGATTCTCCACGTCTGCATGTGTAATTGTAAAGAAAATCCTCCCCATAATAAACTTGTGAATAAACATGTAAAAGTTAGAACAAGGTAGATTTTGCTACAGCCTTGTAAAGTTTTGAATATTGTACAGAGAGATATTTCTTTTCTTGATGACATATTGAGTGACAGACTCTTCCAACATCTCCTTCAGTAGCAAAGCAAAGTCTCTCTTTGATCTGACGTCGGATTCTGACAACTGCCGCAAAGGTTACTGTCGATAGTTTCAACAATCTTCAATCTGGACTTGAACAATCAAGTTTGAGTTTTGCTCATCAAAGTGGTGACTGCTGTCGTTCTCCTTAACTGCTCTCCGTTTGCTCTGCGCTCTGGATAAAAACAGCGTCTTCAAACCTGCTGTCTCCTGTTCTGAGAGAAACTTCCAATCAGCACGGCAGGCATCTTGAAATATTTCTGCTGACTGTTTATTCACGTATATTAAAACCAATTTCCAGCCTGCTGATTCTGCTAATGCATGTTTGGATTTGACAGGAAATGGTTTGCTTCTTAGACGTTAATATTCCCCGGGAACGTTTCAGATTTTGCGGCTTTGCAGTCCTAAATGACAGCCAATTATTGCATCCTCTCAGCGAGAGATTGTTACATTCCTGTGCCCCCACTAATTTGTTTGCATGCAAAGCAATTCAACTCATTTGTTTTATCCTTTCATCGGACTGCATGTTCAGCTGCCTCCCTGTTGGAGAATAAACGACCGGTAGAAGCTTTGGAAATCTGTAACAGTTATATTTTGGATCTGAGGAATGGGCCCTCTGTGCCTTTCACTGGCCTGCTCTCAAACATCATACGACAAAATGAATCTGTTATTTCTGTGCGGGAAGGCCAATCTGACGGCCGGAGGGATCAGAAATGCGGTTTGTTGTTCCTTTGATAAAGTGTTAATATCTCTGTCCTCCCCACTGTGTTATCAGCACTTCACTGTGTTCACTCTGCACCAAACTGCATCACACCTCAGCCATCTGCAGCGATGGAGAAAACATCTCCTGCTGATAATGTCGGTTCTTTATGGAACTGTTGATTACATGAGAATTAATTAAGGAGCAAAATGGATCATTAAATAAATGATGATTAATATTAAATGTATTATCATAGTATTAGTGACAATTATCCAATGATAACACATCACACCAGTTCTGTGAAGAGCAGATTCCCTATCGTCCAAGTATTTTTGCTGTCATGTGTAGGCTAAATCTTTAACATGCATAATTACAAATGCGCCGTGGACGTGCAGAGATTCTGCAATAGATGTCCGAACTGTTGAACATTGCTCGATGAGTTTAAGTCTTTCTCAAGCAAAAATAAAACAATTGCTGCTGTTAATGTATGGCATCAGTGCACTCCCATCAAATAGGAGGACTTACAAAAACGAAAAGGTCAAAATATGTGCTGCAAAGGCCAAGATGCACCAAAACACTGGATCCCACACTTCCCATAATGCAACAGCTTTTCATTAGTCCATTCCTGTCTAGTAGACGCCTACGCCTTTCAATCTAGGGCACGGGGTTTCAATACAGAGCTCCCCTTTAAAGGTTTGGCCTAAAAAATGTGTGAAGCTGTGTACCTCAAACTCCTCAGCGATCTTGGGTCCATCCAGGAACAGCCTGGTGCTGAGACAGTCCACCGGACCAAAGTTAGCTGGAGAAAGAGAAACAGAGGTGACGTTAATGTCAACGCCATCGTTCCGTGATTAGGATTTAATCCTTGATTATGACAAACAATCAAAATCTACAATATGTACATGTTGGTTAATGATTTACTCAATCGTCTGTTCTTTAACTTTCATACACACTGAGTACTGTATCATAAATCAGTTTAAAAAGGGCTAGTTTCGGGCCAACATTTGATATCAGAAATGAAATGAGAAAAGACTGGAGATCAGGTTCAGGGGTGTGTTCAGTCTTAAGCTGGAGTAGTAAAGGAACAACTGTACACTAATTAAAGCTCCTCACACAAAAGCCCTACCAGGTTAATGCTAACATTTCCTCACTCCTCACAACAACAGTTAAGCTTGTGTTAATCCAGGCAGCTGAATGTTACTGGAGCTGCTTTAAACAACTTCCAGTCAAGTTTGAAAATTTGACTCTTCTACTGTAGAAGGAGTACTAATACACTTCCTGCCTCCTGCTAAAATGCCTTTACTGGTTATGCCGTTTTCTTCCCGTAGCACCTGTTCTGTAGAATGACAGCTGATTCTGTGTCGTTACCCCTTTGTGGTTCAACTGCACTCTCCTCTGAATCTGAAGCATGTGATTGTTTTCCAATGTGTAAGACTATTGAACTGCCAAATACAACAATTTAAAAACATTTCCATCTAATGGTTGAACTTTATAATAAGTGTTCCTGACTTAAGGTTGGCTGCTAATTTCAAGCCCCAGTAATAATACAAATGAGAATGAGAGAGTGTGTGTGAGAACGAGGCCAATTGCCATGAACCCAGACTTGTTCAATACAACAGATCCAATTTGAACATCCCAGTAATTAAAATTTGAAATAAAACAATTTGTTCTATTCTTAATCCGTTGTAAGCATCCGAATACAAAGATCAATTATGAAGTCTGCCGACTCACAAGTAAATTCCTTGAACTCCTGGAACACCTTGGGGTACATGGCTGCTGACATCACATCCTCAGGGGTGATTTCATCACCGTGTGCAGCTTGGAGCCCCTCCTCCAGGGCCTTGAAGTCCATAGCTGGCAGAGAGGCGCCAGGACGACCCTCAATACGGGGAAGGGACTTCAGCACCTGGGATAGGAGGTTAAAAGAGAAAGGAAGGAAGAAGTGGGGAAGATGGAGGAGAGGAGACAAGAGAAGATAAAGGTTTGAGTTGTGCACAACAGAAGAGAGAAAGGGGAAACAAACATTACTTAAAGTTAGTCATATATATAATATATATATATATATATATATATATTATAGATATATTATAGTCTTTCTGAATGTTCTCCCACTTGTAATATCCCCACAGGACTCTGAAGCATGTGGGATGTATAAAGTGCACGTAAAACCTTCACATTGCACTTCACAACTATATGTCTGGATAAAAGCTGCACCCTGACAAAGCACTAGAGTGACAGAAAGACTTTGGATGAGAGGAGGAGGAAGATAGAGACACACGGGGAGCTGTTCTGAGGGATGGAGAAAGCGAGGGAAGGAGAGAAACATTTGTATTGGCGAGAATATAAAACTTAATGAAAGTCTTTTTTTTTTATTTGCATAAAAGTGGCACCGCTGTTGTGTTAATATCTGCAGTGATATCCACTTTAGTTCCCTCCGTCTCTCCCACTCTCTTTCAATTCATATTTCTCTCTCAAGTCAAGTACCATCAGCCCATCACAGATGACTGCAGCGTTGCTGCATATGTGACACATCATCCTCGCTCCTTCTTGGAAATAGTGAAGGAGAAAGACAGACAAGAAAGAGGATAATTGTGGAAAGTGGAGGCTGCTATAAGACTAATGATATGGCATTTTATCTGCCCGCACAGTTGTTGGTATCTGACACAACTTGTAGAGACAATCGATCCGAGGCTACTAATAATGTCTGGTGAAGAGATTATGTCAAGACTCAGGCATTTCTCCTAAAGGCCGCCTTTTTGTTTTTCTCTTCACAGATTTCTTCAGCTCTTGATGACACAAGAGTCTACGCAGATGGAGAGGAAGGGAGGGACAGTTGCAGGAATCTCCATAAAATTAGCCTATTTAGTCTGCTTCAATGCTTCAGCAAATGTTTCTTGGAAATATACATAAAAAGCTAATAGCAAAGCTTTTTGTGCTACCTACCTCTGTGTGTGTACACGCCTTTATCTTATTTGCTCAGGTTCAAAAAACCATTGCTTAAGCTAATGTGCTAAGTACTGTATTGGTAATCTTCATGCGTGTTTTCACTCAATTACACTTTGAAGCATCAAATTACACATTCAATTGAGGATGTCTCCTGTGTGCATGCATACTGTGCATATATCCATGTTATGTTTGCAAATGTGTGTGTGCGCTATCGTATTCTAGTAGGTGTGTTTCATATCTTCACCAGTCTTTGTGTACGTGTAACATATCGGCACATTTATGAGCATGTGTGTGTGCGCCTTGCGGAAATCTCCATACAAAGGGCCCAGTGCAATGCTATTAGTCACAGAGATAACGGTTCAAAGATAGCTGACTTGTGTGTGTGAGAGAAAAACACTTCAAAGATGGCAGGCTCATTGGAGTCCCTGCACATTAACATTGTGTCCTCTGAGGATGTCTTACACCTAAACTGCTTGATTGTTTAAGTGTGAGACACAGACAGATAGTGACTCTGTGTGTGTGTCAGAGTGCTTCTGCATTAACAAATAAAAGACAAACTCTTTCTCCAAGGTTATTTGCTCTTTTTCCCCTATTTCTCTTTAAACCACTCAACTCCCACTCTCTCCTTTTTATTGTCACTCATTTTCTCTTCCCTTCTTTTCGAGTGCGGCGCTCTGAGGGATGTGCTGAAATCTTATTTCTTGAATTCACTTTCTTTCTGATGGCCTCTTTATTCTCTCCCTCTACCCCGATCTCCCCGTCCATCCTCCCACCGCTTGCCTCTTTCTCTCCTTTGCCCTCCTGTCCATCTTGTTTTCCTCTCCCTTGTCCGTTCTCTCTGTAAATGAATGGCGCGTGACAGAACGAAGACGAGGAAACACCTCGATTACCACTCTGCGTCCCCCATGCATGCAAACAACTTGTGAGACTGAAATGTATGCATGTGAGAGCGTATGATATAATGCTGGAATGACTGCTTGCTAACTAATTAATGCCACCAAAGCCCCATTAAAGAAACAGTACTTCTTCCACGCTGCTAGCATACAAAAATAACCTTCAGCTACAGCACGCAGCAATGTAATGGGGTGTGAGGTCTCTGCATGCATGCAAATGCAGGCAAGACAATTTACAGCTGCTAACTAATAAGCTAATCACACTAGAACTTGCAATAACAGCCACATACACACACAAACACGTCAACAAAAGTAAGATGAACCAACTCGGTGAATTAGCAGTATGTGATGGCACGAACATATGTTTTACTTCCCTTTAAACAACTTTTACTCGATCTGACTTACATAAGTCTGACACAATTTACTTTGATTTATACTCTAAAAGTACTCCAAGATATTCATTGAGGGACACCAACACTTATCAGATTTATCTCAAACGTACAGCTTGCATGTAAACACAGGCGCACACAATAAGTGCACAAATGGAAACACTGTGAAAGCAAAGCAAAACTGATTCGTACCAAAGCTGAGCTCATGAATTTAATTGATTCAGAGGGCTGGAGAGAACGAGTTCTTCAGTGAGCTGTGTGCGCAAAAGCCTGTTGGTGTTTCTGCATTAAAAATCAAGGGTGGACTGTCTCTCTTCTACGCAGAGTCATTGTCTGCAGGGGAGATTTAGAAGAATACTCTGACTTTTCTGGCTGAATTGAGGGGTTGGCAGCAGTTCTACATGTGTTGAGGCTTTGCTCAGAACACTATAATGCAGGCTACAGCTCTAGCTCATTGTTTATATGCTTAATGAATGGCTCAAGCTGGCTGGACCTCATGGAAAATACATTGTACAACACCAAAGAGTTGGAATGCAAATACTCCCTCCCCCAATACACAAAAGCTAGCAGAGGAAAAAGTTCAATGGCCAAAACATGTGAACTTTTGCATGAATCTAAGTATGCTGAAGAAGCATGGTAGCCTCTTTCAGCATAAAGTATTCTAGTGCTGACTGAAAATAAAAGGAAACATGAAGATCTGAATGATAGGATGGACTCGTGCTGCATTTTTTGAGGAACACGAGACAGATTGAGAGACACTAATAGAGAGGTAGCGAACACAGGGTTGCATAGCGCATGTCAAAACTGAAAAATCACTATGATTGTCAAGGGCGGGACTGGCTGGGAATTTAAATAACAAATATTTGATCATATACTCTCCCCAACTGCACGCCAGTGTAAGGGGGGGGGATGAAAGGACAACATGATGATAAGGGTGACAGGAGTTAGTTTCACAGAGAGGTAAACAAAGAGGAGGAAAGATATGAGAAACAGTAACTGGAGAGGACAGATGACATAAACCTACAACTAAAGGCCAGTTCAGACCAAAGATTTGCGACGAGACGAAACCGTTTTAGAACGATGCAGGGAAAGCCGGCTGCTGGCGCCAGACACTGACGCCATCAGCTGGTTTTAGAACATAAAGCACGTCACCTGTTTCATCAGCCAATCAGCTCGTAGCGAAGTCAGCTGCTCATCTTGACCCTCTCGTTTTTTTATGTTTTCGCCGTTTCATCAATACTAGAAATGCAACTGTAGCAAGTAACTCACTATCACTATCCTCATTCATATTTTAGGACGGTACAAATTATATCCAGCTACAAAAAATGCCTGAAAATCCGGCAGATAGAACGGAAGTACAGAGAGTCGTTGCTATGGAATACGATACACTGTCTTGTCTAGTCGCAGTGGTGTAAACTGGCTGTCTGAACTGGGCTTTAGTGATGAAATGAGTGAAAAGCTCAAAATAAAAATGAACCTGAGAGGGCAGGAAAAAAAAGGTTGTTCTTCAAAAAAGGGGCAGAAAATAGATGACTAATTATATTTTAATCATTTTTTAGCTTCTGCACAAGTATTTCAGGGTCTGCAAAAATGTTTGCAAATTCTATGTAGTTGCATGCGTGCACACACACACCAAACTGTTATATTCTCAGCCACACACACCAACTATTTCACATTTTTGGCACCAGCCAGCTCACTGATAATATATTATGAAACAGATGTTAGTGGGGGGAAAAAACATCCACTCGTTTCTCTTCCTTAAAGAAAAAAAAATACAGTCTGACTTTTCTGGGAAATGTCAAGTATGCCAATATGTCAGCAGGTTTTTGGGAGAATGTGACAAAAAAAAAAAGAAGTGTGTTCATGCAACTCCCCCAAGGAGACTTGGAGCTGTTGGCCCCTGATGCGCATGAGAGTCTCTCCCTCGCTGTTTGCAGTCGTGAAGAGAGGAGACAAGAGAAGTAGACAGAGGTAAAGAAACAGAGAGGAGATGAGAGGACAGAGCAATATCACGGTTTTCTTCACCGTTTGCAACTGTCAGATGTAACCAAGCATGTGACAGAATTTGTGTGTGTGTGTGTGCGCACACTTGTACATACACGTGTCTTTTAAATGGGCTCTCCTGCATGTGTTAGTGGTCGGTGGTTACATGAAAAGTACAAGTGAAGAAGAAAAAGACTAAAAGTTTTGTACAAGTTGGATTTTGTGGTCTGAATGACTGTATTTACCTTAATAGATAGAAGTGTTACACTAATCTTAGGTGGTCCTAAATGTAAATGAATTTTAATAAAACCCTGAATGGAAATGATCAGAAATCCATGTGAGAAATTAAACTACAGGAGAAAAAAAAAGGCACGTATGTGCAGGAAAACCTGTACTGTACCTTAGATCTGAACGGCTCCGGGAATCCTCCATGTGGTATCCCGATGTATCCCTGCAGAAACTCCACCACAGACAGGGGGAAGGACAACTCATCTGCCCTCTCCTCAACCTCTGCCCTGGTCAGGTTGTTCTGCACCATGAACTGGGCCAAGTCACCCACGATCTTGGAGGACGGAGTCACCTGAGAGAGAGAAAGACAGAAGTGTGAGTACCAAACTCATGTGTTACTGTCTATGTTAAATCCCTTCTTTTGTTTGTGTAAAGAAAGCAAGTGGAGGATGAGAAGAGCTGATATCAGCTCAGTTTAGGCCTCAGTGAGGTTTTTCTATTTCACCACAGACTGAGCACAAGATATTAGAGTACAGCTTCTGCACGCAGATGATATCACAGTTTGCTTAGGACGAGGAGAGGTGCTATTATTTCTCTCTGGTTCGCTGGCCTTTTAATCCGACAAACATCAGAAAAACACACTGAAAATCTATTCAGGGTAATATTAAACTTTTCCATGATGTAATCTTGCTTTTAAGTTTTATTCCAAAAAGGAGATGTTGCAGCAGCTGTCCGTCAGGCTGCACCATTTGTCTCTGTAAAGTCCTGCTGCGTGGCTTCCTGTCAGCAGTGTGCAGGTAGGGAATGCACATCCACAATGATTTTCACCAAAAGACAAAGTGGTGACAGAGTCTTTGCTTTAATGAAGATGCCGTCTATGAAGATTAAGTACTGAGTGACCCAGAGAGAAGAGAGGACCGGGAGAGCCGAATGAGAAATGAAAAGATGTTTGCATCTATACAGTCTCTTTAATCATTTGATTTGGCAGCCATGAGCTCAACTACACAGGACTTGTCTGTGAAAACAGGATGAACCTGAGAATGAAGAGGGAAGAAGAAAGAGCGAGGAAAACATTCATTAAAATCACATGTATTCATTCTTACATTATTTATAATAGCATGTCATTATGCTAATAGGACCCCTATTAGCATAATGGTGATAAGTGGAGTCTTTTTTGACTGCGAACAGGACACTGATGCAAATATCAATTGCACGCATTACTCTTCTATCGTAATGAATGGAGACACAGATTCAAGGCTTCCTGACCGTTAGAGACAGGGGTCAATTAATGTGACCCACCAACAATAAAAAAACTAAAAACCACCATTTGGGTAACTTGGTCTTTCACACCGACATTCCTGTTTGTACTAAATTCTGCAGGTTTTATTATAAAAGGAGGGAGAAGTTCAAAGAGTGAATGGAGGCAATAGAAAACTCATTCAAAATTAAAAATTAGTCCTACATTTTGGAGCCACCAGCAGAGGGCCAGTGTCCTGTTTTTGAGCCCGATCCATAGTTTGAAGGAGTTATTAAGTTAAGCATTGACAGGTGAAGGACTAGAAAGAACAAAGAGTGGGCCCACACGCTACAAGATGGCTATTTTTGTGGCAATTAGTGCACACTGCTGATATCAGATGGTAGAGAGAGAGAGAAAAAAAGAAGGGTGAAGAACTATAGATCAAATTGACATTCCCTAAAGAATTCCCTGACAAAGAACTTGACACCTATTTCTAAGAGATGTGATGCCAAATTGTCCAGAGAGAGACATGAAGCTCACACGCACGCACGCACGCTGCTCTGGGACTACCACAACCCCCCTGAGGTTTGAGTGCTTGTGCGGCTAGCTGAGCTCCTGAGATCACTTTAGTCTCTGAACCAACACAGTCCAACTTCTCTCTCTCTCTCTGTGTGTGTGTGTGTGTGTCTGTGTGTGTCCCTTTGGTCTCTAGAGATGACAAGACTACCAACTGTCTCATTCTAACCTGTTGTAGATAGTAAATGTCATCAGTGCTAACACATCAGCATAATGGATAGAATGCTGCACAAGATAAACTGTGTTAAAATGATAAAGCATTTTCTATAAATATTATGGAACATGCATTAAAGTCATTAAAGTAACAGTGTAGCATGCTTGTAGAGTACTGCAGCAATATATGTCTTTTTTTTTAATTAAAATTTAAGCGGCAGAGGCTCTAATATCCTGACTTTTAGTCACTATTATGGGTCAAGCTCCATAAACACTCTATCCTACACTTCCTATAATGCAACTCTATAGTGCCTTCTGTTAGACCTTCCCTGCCTGGCAAATGACCACGTCTTTTCAAACTCCATGCCCCCATTTCTTAACACAGGCTTTCTGTTACTTTATTTCACCAGAATAATCCACTCAGTATCAACACTGATTTCCAGGGAGTCCTGGTCCAGTGTTTCTGTGGTAATGTTAACTCTAACTAATCTTTTATTCAAGTTTGAAGAAAAATGGTTTAAAATGATCTTAATTGTCTTGTCAAAGCCAACATTAAGAATTTATATATATATATATATATATATATATATATATATATATATATATATATATATATATATATATATATATCTCAAACAAAATCTGAGCCCTAAATCATGTTACGTCTCATTTATTTAGCAGCCAAAGATCTTGAGGTGCACAGTTAAGAATCTGTGTTCTTCCTCTTGCTATTGAAGTTGGCAGATTCAAAAATATTCTGGAGGCAAACAGACTGAGTGAGCTATGTGATCTGGAACGGCGCAAAGTGGGGAGAGTCCCATTTTCGTTTGTACTCTACATGCTATGATGATTTAAGAATGTAAATTTCCCATGAAATGGCTAAAAAAGAAACCCTGAAATATTCAAGTGCACAGATGATCAACAATAGAAATGGTTGTTTAATTTGGATGCGTTTAAGTTTGCTGGCTATATGGAATATTTTATTAGTATTTACAATCACATTACAAGACAATGTAAGTCTGAAGATCTGTTTGTGAAAGTAATTTTGAGTCGGTTATCTTTACTGAGAATGTACACGCAGCACTCTGGATCTGGCTTATATGAATTTGTGGTGTCTTGTAAGCCTACAGTATGCGCCTGAACGTAGTTGTCTGCATGACACAATAAAGTCTGGACACAAGCGTCGTTGTGTACATTTGAAAGCCTGTCGACAAGTTTGTTCCCTTGTAGACCCTGTAGTCCAACTGATTCTAGATAGTATACTGGTGGCTGGCCCTGAACAAAGCATTTTTGGCTGCAGGGATTTCTAGAAGGCCTCTAGAAGGCCTTTCCTGCTGACCTTGACCTTGTGGAACAATTTGGAGGAGGTGGTGGAGCCCACTTCAACTGTTGTGCCTTATAATGCATTTATTAGATAGCCGACAGTAGAGACATGGAAAGCCAATGAGGAAAAGACAGAGATAGGGAATGACATGCAAACAAAGGATCTCCCAGACACAAACCATGGACAGTGACAGATACTAAAGATGACATGTAGTACGTACTACATGTCGGTTGTGGAGTACTCTGTGACTACTAATTTAACTTTGACACGTAGAATTGCTGAAGTGCTCCTTTAAGTCAGCAGATATTTCCCCTGATTTTGATCATTCTAGAGGAAGACATTTCATGAGAAACATAATCACACATGAGGAAATAGAGTTGCAAAGTAGGGAGGGGCCCACTGTGCAACTCTGTTTGGACGTTCATGAAACTGATCAGGGCCTTATATCCTGGCTGTTAAAGCTGGGGTAGGCAAAATCTGTGCAACCTAGGCAAAACCTTCCACCTCTCTCTCTGCTGCCTTGTATCACTCCGCTAAGCCCCTCCCACCAAACCCACAACTTCAACAGGCAGCACAAGGAGTCGGCTCCCCTGCCAAACAGTATCCCTTGTAGGGCTCGCTCTCCACGGCGTGAGCCTCACCGAGACTGCGGTCCCTCCTGCCGCTACTTGTCTTCTCAAAGACGCCCCTCCAGCGCGTCGCAGCCTCAGAGCAAAGCGCCCCAGGCTGCAGAGGCAGCTGCAACGCCGTCCAGCAGTGGGAAGAGAGGCTAGTACACCACACACACACACACACCACTGTCCCCCGTCAAAAGTTATTCCCTACTGTTTGTCATCATGTCTCTTTGCCCGTTGTCGTTACAAGCGCCATGGCATCAAACATAATAAGCCTGAAGCTCCGTGTGGAGCCGGGACGTGTTGTTTTGTACTATACACCGCTGTAGGCAAAGGAGGTGTTGGAAATTTATCACAAGTTTCAGGATTTTCGGCAGGATTTTCCGCCACTGAATCAGGCTTTCACCATCTGAAGGGACATGTACACACATCTGCTCTTGTAGCTTTTGTCAATACGAACGCACCGTCTCTCTGAAATAACCTGTGATAGGCTAAAGTCTACCGTCACGGGCTAGATTTTCTGAAGCCTGAAAACAGAGGCAAGAGGGGGGGCTGAAGTAGAGGTCTGCTCTCAGACCACTTGAATTACAATGCTGCACGGTTAATATGACATTTTTGCCCAATGACGCCAAAAGAAAACTGCTTACCCAACCTTTAAGGCACTAGTAATTTGAAAACTGTGTCACTTCCGTTAATCGCCCAGTGACAAGCTACATCTTTTAAATACAGTCCAGGCTGCCCCGTTGAAGTCCGCAACCAGTTGGCACATTTTCAAAAGGAGCCTCGCAAGCAAATCAGTGCTTTTCCAGCAAGATACAAGAAAGAAATGTTTCCTGCTGATTGAAACAAGTGTGCACTTCCCTTCAGCACTTCCTTGCCGCAACACCTCCAGCTCAGTTTGATTGGGTTTTGTGAATAGAGGCGATAATGATACATTGCTTTAACAGGATGGCTGTTTACAGAAAAGCTTAAGGGATTTGAATAGGCTCTTGAAATCCCTGGAGAAGCCATTAACTTGGTATAGCTGTGGAACAAAAGCTCACTGCAGAGTTACTAGAAATCTATCTAAACACAAGAAAGCAGCATGACTGTGCATTCCTCGTCTACCTTCAGCCTGTCTCCCTTTCTCCATTGTTTCCTCTGTCTTTCTGTCTCCAGGGTCCATTTTTCTCAATTTTTCACTGCAAAGTTAAGAATTGTTACTCTTCTCTTTATTATCTGTCTTCATGAACCATCCCTCTCTAACTCGCTTAACTACTATCTTCTGTCTTCACACTGAAAGCCAAGATGTTGAGTCTTTCCTCTTTCCTCATGAATCACCTCCCTCCTGTGCCCATCACTCTTCTCCTCCGTCCCTCTGCCAAACATTTCTTTTTTTTCCTTGATCCGCACTAACATCAAGAGCGTTACTCTCATTATCAATCTCTCTAACAGTGTGTGTGAGCTATATATGATGTGTGAGCTTGTCTATACTTTTAGACGAGGAGTGAGGTAAATCACATCTTGCTCGTGCAGGGTTGGAAAAATCTGATTCCCTTAGCTCCTGTGTGAAGCAGAGCTCAGACTCTTAACTCTTCACAGCTGATCCCTCTCAGTCGAACTCATAAGATAGTGTCATTATATCAGTAGTCCACACCTCTGCCTTTTATATACAGAACACACCGTTAATGGTGTAATTACAATTTGAAGGGGAAGTCTAGCTTTTGCAATGTTCCATGCAGTTGTGTTTTCTCTCTACAACAGCAATGTTATAAAAAAAAATATCTTAATTTGCTGTGTTTTCATCAGTTGGGCTGATGTAAGTAATCTGCTTCTTGAAACTCTCAACAAAACCCAGTCCACTAGAAAAGGCAAGTTGTTATTCTCTCTCAAGTCAGCAAATGTTTGCAGACAAATACTCCACAGCCACGCTAGCAGCTTTGTGGGGCTTTAATGCTCATTATAAAAGAAAACCAAACTGTTCCAAAACTAGTTTTTGATCTTTAGCAGTCATGATGAAATGAATATGATAACTGGCCAGAGGGTTGTGAACAGAATAAAGGTCTTTGGCAACCTATATCAGAAGGGGTTTTTCATGTTGTGTTACATTGTTCATTAGTGTGAAGATGGTGTAATCAGAAAGGTCAACAAGTTCACTTGTTAGATTTTATAATATCATACAGGTTGTCATTTCTGTACAGTTGAAACATCAGTGTTTTCATCAATTGAAAGTAGTGCTAAACACAAAGTAGAGGCTGATGGGAATGTCATTAGTTTTGTGGATATTTGGTCATAAACCAAAGTATTGGACAACTTGAAATTTTGACCTAATGATGGCGCTAGAGGAAAAGTCAGTGGAGCCCCAAAGTCAGTAAGATTCATTCTCTGGGAAACATGAATTTCTGCATTAAATTTTGTGCCAATCAATCTTGTAGATGTAGAGTTATTTGACCTGAAAAGTGAAGATTTTGACCTCCTAGTGGCACCCGATAAAAAAAGCTGAGGATCATCAAAGACATTATGACTAATTTACTGGGCACCATGTTCATGGCTATCCATCCAGTAGTTGCCGAGTTATTTCAGTCTGGACCAAAGTGGTGGACCAACCAACTGACATTGCCATCCATACAGTCACACTGCTAGCATGTCTAGAAGCAAATGGACCTGAACTACAACAGCTGCTGTACAGCTCCAGTGTGAAATAATTTCTAATCATAAATGCTGGACAGATATTTTACAAATCAAGCCACTTTTGAATTTCTGAGTGATAAGATTAAACTACTCAGTGTCATTATCTATTTCACAAATGCTTTTTATCACAAATGAATGCACATATCTTTGAAGAAACTTCACATGAATCACGTTTGAATAACTGGACAGAAACATCAAATGCCTTTCTATATTCAGTAATGCTGCTCATTCCCCTCAGCAAGCAGCAGCACTCAGCACTCAGATCTTTCCATGTCTCTCTCACCATCACTTAAACTCATCTGTAACCTTATGTAGTTCCTCATGCAGGCTCATATTATTGCACTTGACACGCAAGACCTGTTCCACCCTCGTCCACCTCCGGTTCTCCACTTTGACCAGCTCTTTTTTATTCTTACTACCTCCATGTTCCTTTTCTCTCTCAGACTGCTCTTACTCTGCCTTCTGTCCATCTTTCTCACTTTCTCTAATGTACAGCTCTCACTAAGTGGTCCTGTGTGACTCCACACTCCTGGCAGCAGAAATCTGGTACAGTGGAGTGTGTGTGTGTGTGTGTGTGTGAGAGAGAGTGTGTGTGTGAGAGAGAAGGCAAATACAATAAACACACACACTCTCTATAACGCTAGCCAGCAGAGCCAGGAGCAGAGTGAAGAATGGTACCTGTCAGGAGAGGAGGAGACAGGAGAGAGGAGCGATAACGAGAGACTCTGAGAGGGGGAGGAGGAGCGCAGAAACGATAGAAAAGATTAGGGATACATGAAGGAAGTCTAATCGAAATGAGGGACGGTGGGAGGGAGCAACGCAAGAGACGAAATCAAAGTGGAGAGGGAGAGCAGGGAGAGACAGCAGACAGGATGATGAAGAGTAAGAGAGTGAGAAAGAAAGGGATGGACAGATGAACCGGGGGGGTGGGGGGTGCAGAGGCAACAGACAAGAGCAATAGACATCTGCAGCCCCACAGGCAATACAAGGAGGTGCTCCACCTCCAAGTGAGAGACACTGAGTGTGTGGAGGTGAGTGAATACGTGCCTGTAATTGCAAAAGGAAAGTGACAGAGTAAGTTGGGTAAAGGGGAGACAGACAGACAGACAGACAGACAGACCTTGTCCTCCTTATATTGACAAGCTCATGTTGCGACAGATGTAGCTGAGCGGGAAAGAAAAGGGGAGGAAAACAGAATAAAGGAGCGCAAGTTAAATGCAGAGGAAAGGAGGCATTTGAGTCGGAAAACTGCCAATGACAGTTTCAGGACTTTTCAAAACTAGACTGCGTCCTAAAGATTAGACTCTTATTATGATGAAGCAAATAGCGCTGAAACAATTAGTCGATTGTCAGAAAATTAGATGGCAACAATTCCGATCAATCAACAAGTAATTTCTTTAAAGCAAACATGGCAAAGATTCACTTCCAGCTTCTCAAATGTGAATATTTTCTGGTTGTCTAAGCCTTCTATGAAGGTGAACTTAATATCTTTGGATTTTGGACCGCTGGTCAAAACAAGACATTTAAAAACGAACAGTGCAGAATTTCGGGAAATACACTTATTTGCTTTTTTACCAAGAGTTAGTTTAGAAGATCAATACCACTCTCATATCTGTCCATGCCACAGGTTAGCTTAGCTTAGCATAAAGACTGGAGGAAGGGGGAAATAGCTAGCCTGGCTCTGTCCAAAGGTAACAAAATAATCTAAAGCTCGCTAAATAACCCGTTATATCTTGTTTCATCATCTTGTACGAAAACTGGTGTAATATAAGTGTAAAAAAAGAAGCTGTGGTCTTGAAGGAGGTTATGTACCCGACTATTTCTTGGCTGGGGGCCGTGACTTCCTGGAGTCTCCGCTGGTTGCCTGGCGACCTCATGGCAACGACAAGAGAGTGGTATCAATCTTCTCTTCTAACTGTCAGCAGGAAAGTGAGGAAGCACATTTCCCAAAATGTCGAGCTATTCCTTTCACTATTTGCTGACATTTTAAATAATCTGTAGACTAATACACCGATAATGAAAGTAATCATTACTTGCAGCACTAGAAATACATTTTTTCCCCAGCTAAACTGATCCATTCGTAAAACTCTTGGTGAAAATGTTTGTTGACTTGATAATGTATTACATACATACACACACAACAGATGCTTAGAGATTACATTATTAAAGCAGAGCCTGTAGGCATCTGTTCATGTATGTTTTGTCAGATTTTCCTGTTGCTTCAGCAAATACACCCTCAAGCAAAAAATAATAAGTAGCTTGAGAACTAGAAGAGGTGACTTTTACTATTACCTTCTGGCAAAGAGGGTTTGTCAGCTTTGACACGGTTCAGGTGATATTACAACACTGTGGCGAGTGCAAGAGCACCACTATGTGGTCCTGTCCCTGTCTGTTCTGCAGTAGCTCACTACTCAGCTGCATCATTTGTTGACTTTTCACTGTTTTTTTTTCTTTCAATTTAGCATTCTCCTCTTCCAGTGAACAGCACTGCATTTCACCACACTCATCTATTTTAAACACTGAAAATACAGCATACGCCTCATAACACAATAATATATTTAAAATGAAAATAAGTCAAACAATATTTAATTATGTAAAACACAGAAAATGACACAGTGGCAGATGTGATCTACAGTCACTTTGAAAAGTAGCTTGAATTTAAATTTGAAAACACCTCACAAAATGAAGAAGCTTCGTGGAACTACAATCATCTTAGCCTTGAGAGTCCTCTGCAAAATGAAGTCAGACCCTCTAAGACAATCAATTCACAGTACAGTCCAAGTACAAAACACTAGAAGGCATCCTCCTGACAATATGTGTACCCTCCGTTATTCTGCAACTCCTGATCTCAATCTCTTTTGTGATTCACATACATTTAAAAGGTCTGTGCACTAATACAGTAGACCCCAACCTGGGCTGACTTAATTCCCAAACTGCCCACTCTCAGGTCAGTGAGTACTTCTCTTTCAATGTGGTTTTACATTTTTGTCTAAAAACAGATAACCTTTCCCGGCTGTTGAATACATTCCATTTGCTTTCTCATTCCACATTCTGCAAGCTGAACATGGCCTCGTCTGTCTCAACTGTCTTTACCGTAGCAAGCGGTGTGGCAAACATCCACCGTCACTAATCACATTCCCCAGCTACCGTGCATGTGGACTTCATGGCTGTATGGTGGTTGAGAGGCACAGAGGAGCGTTTGCTGACCTCAACAGACTAATCAGATCAGCATTAATGCTGAGGAAAACTCAAGAGACTAAGGATATTTTTATACCCCTCCTTTTTGCTGACGGTCCTTGAAATTGTGAATCAAGTCGATGGATTTTGGCAGATTTGGTGAATTTGTGCTGGGTGCTCAGCAAGCAGTGATAATGATTATACTCAGCTGTGCATCTGGCATTAATATTAAGCTACAAAACAGTTAGGCTTATGAGCATTTTAGGAAATACATTTTGACATGTCGCACAGTCTCCCGAGTTGCTTTTGATGTCGATTGCAATTAAGTGGGAGCCAGTGAGCCTGTAAGTCTGGGCTTTTCTTTCATTTTTAATCAAGCAGTTCTGTCAATTCAGAGACACCCTGTACACAGATCTTGATTTCTTAATTCAGGACATGGCCCTAAAAAGACAAGTAATGAGAATTAATAAGCTTAGAAAAGTAAGCAATCACGTTAATGCAAATCACTTTTATGCAAATGCTATGATGATGATTAAATGTTAAAACATTTTAGAGTTTTTTGTCTTTTTCATGGTGGGGAGGGGCAGTGTACCTGATAAACATAGTCCTGTAAAAATCCTTGATGTTTTATACATTTGGTGTAAAGTGGTCTGGAAATTAAGTCCTCTGACAGGCACAATCCTTCACCCACAGCTCTGAGCTTCAAAGATATGGCTTTTGCAGTGCTGCGGATGCGTGCGTGTGTGGGAGAGCATGGTCTACTTTACATCTATATCGGACTAACACACTCCTTCTCCCTTATCGACAAGCCAACAGTGTGAGAGACGCAGCCATTGTCAAGCTAACAGGATACAACAGAGGGCATAGCAGGACCTGCAGGCACATTAAGCCAACATCGGCCTGCGCAGTGAAGCCCGCCGAGTCTTAATTGAATTGATAGAGAGTATGGGGAGAGGGTAGGGGAGGTCGGGGGAGAGGAATTGATGAGGAAAACAGAGAGAGGGAAAGAAAATGAGGGAGATGGGACCCGAGAAGGAAAATTGAGAGAGAGAGACACACACAAAGAGAGAGAAGGAGGAGTGATGGGAAATCCATGGGAGCATGTCTACAGTGAGAGAGAGAGAGAGAGAGAGAGCAAAATAAGAAAGGTGGCTGGGGAAGAAATGTGTGCAAAGCAGCGATGGAATGAGAAAGAGAAGGGTGAAAAAGAAAAGCGACAGGGCGGCTTGATAAAGAGAGAGAATGCAAAGTAGAGAACAAAATAATTACAGAGTGAGTGTGAACTCGGTGAAAGAGGGATGAATCTATTACTCAGCGGTGATGGTAAATAATGAAGGGAGGAAAACAAAGGAATTAACTAAAGATAATGAAAAACAAAAAGGCAGGATGGAGGTGGATTTAGGCTGAGAATGAAATTGTTGACTGCAGAATTGGCAATAGAGCTCTCCCTCCCCATGACTTCGATTAATGTGCCCTTCAGGAAATCTATCCAAAACTAGTTCACTGGAATTTCTACCCAAAATGAAGAGAGTATGAGTAGGGCAATACAAAGCACAAAACTCAGTTTCAGTGCTTAATAAAACTCTCCCGCTAAATAAAAGTTGAAGTTAAAAGTAACAGCTAACTGACGGGGGAAAAAGCCTTATACAGAATAGGTACAATTTGTCAGGTTAGAGTAAAAATGTCCAGTTAAGAAAAAGGGCAAAACTATAAAAAAATGAGGCTGAAAGTGAATCCAGACAGCACAGAACGGTGGATGTGCCCCAACTTAATCTGGGATTGTTTGGCTCAGCCAAGCGAAGAGAGATGGCCAGCTTGGCAGAAACAGTCGGCGTGAGAGATGCTAATGGGGGAATATCAAATACATGCCAGATACATCTTTGTTCTACAGTCTGTGGTACCTACCAGCACTGTAGACTGGTACAACTGACTAATGTTATCTTATGCAAGCAGCTAATGTGCAGCATGGGTACACCCCTGGAAAAGAACAGAGGATGTTTTATCTTCATGTCTCACCTTAATGAGGTCTCCCAGTAGTTTGTTGGCTTCAGCATAGGCCTTCTTCACCTCCTTGAACTTGTTTCCCAGTCCCATACTGTGAGCCTGCAATGAACCACAGTGAAAAACATACAGCAGTATGAATGAGCAGAGTAAAACTAATCTTTTTTTTGCTCCTTTTAAGAAGAAAGTCAAGGCATTCTGGGCAATTCAGTGTCAACCTGTGATTTAAGGCTGTAATTTGTGTAGTGACACCCACAGCTTTTAAATTTATGGCGAAGACGCTCGTCTAGCAAAGGCCACATGGGCCAGTACGATATCATACTGTAAACTGTAATTTGGTACATAGTGCATTTGTTTTACACTCGCTAATATAAACAGGTCACAACTGGCATCCGGGATGTGCACCCACATATTTTTTCCAGTGAGTGCACACTGCACAGCGCTGTGGATTCAAATTAACTTTCAAATTGTGTGTGACACTTTTCAGAGCGTGACTGTGCACAGTGTAGACACTATAGACTCGGGTTTGTTGTTAATGTATCATCCAACATTAACAAACACCAAAATAGGTTGTTCAACAAACATTTTTGAGTCAGTTTTTTAAAATCAGTGCCTCTGATGACTGTACTTCCTCGGTTTCATTTTAGTCCCATTTCTTGCATCTGCAGTAGCTTTGAACACAAACACGTCAAAAAAAGTGTATTTCTAAAAAAGATGTCATAATCATAGAAGTAGGAAAACATGAGTCTATTTTTTCTCCACAGTATTATATGTATTTAAAAGTTAAGACTGTACACTGTCTGAGAAATAGGAACATAAAACATTTTCTATGTCAACAGTGGAGGGAATATATGGCTTAAAGGATGCCAAAATATGTAACAATAATTAATAAACCTCAAAGAGGCAGCACAATTATATAGTGTTAACACATTTATTGGTACAAAAAGATGAAGTGGAGTGATTACACTTACTTAAGGCTATCAGAAATAATCAGTGTTTACATTAATGAATGGAATTTAACTTGCATTAAATTCACCTCGGGGCACCACCCTTAATTAAGGGGAAATGATAGCCAATTCATTAAATTAGTCTCATATATCAAATATACTAACTATCAATTTGGAACTCTGATTAATAATTAAATTAATAACTACAACCAAAATAACTATATCAATGACTAGTAAAGGTTGAAGGATTTTGGAGTTCTGAATAGTAGAGGTTGGCAGAATTCACAACATTAAATAGACCAGGATGTATATTCAAAGGCATTTATTTAACAAATGCACCACTTTATATGTACACTGAGGTGGAGCTGCATGCAACAACAGTGAATATAAATGAGCCGATGCTGTGTTTCCACCCTTTCAGATGCACCGACCACCTCTAACACTCCGTCCTAAGGCGCTCAAAAATGCGGCAAAGAGCTTTGTGGAATGCATTTAAACTTATTTATCTTTTCACAATCAAACACAATAAACAACAGTACCTGGAAGTGAAGGTTGGTGTACTGGCCTCCGGGTATCTCGTTCTCATAGACATCAGCGTTGCCAGATTTCATGGTGGCAGTGCAGTCGAATGGAGCGTACAGGCCTCTGGCTACTTCCCAATATTCACTGTAGTCAAACACCTTTTCCAGAGCAATGCCTGCAACAGAGCAGAGCAAAACGGCATCCAATCAATGGTCACCACGCACATTTTCTTTTAATGAGACTTGTCAACACTGATCTACAGTCATTTGAGCCTGCTTATTCGTCCTCCCAACAATGTAGCGAGGGGCAACAACAAATATGTAACAATATTTGTGTTTCCAGAACATAAATCTAAAGCATAAAAGCCTTATAATTAAGTTGACTTATTAATGAGTTGAATGGGGTTTATAATGATTATGTGCTGTATTGACTGAGATTAATGTGCGCATAGAAATGACTAATTGCCAATTCAGCTTTAAAGCCAAAATCAAACTTTTCTGATTATTTGTGCCCTCTCTATTGAAAAGAGGTATTCACTATATACTACTGCGACAGTACTGGGTTTATGCTGTTGATTTGGATGTATGGAAATACTAATTTGATGTGAAACCTCTCACAGTCTTGACATTGTGCTGAGTTGTTTTAAACATACAGTACATACAGTCCATCAGACTATCAGGTAGGTATGGACGTGTTTCCAACCACAGAACAATATGCTGGTTTTTATGCTTTACTATACCAGGGTCCTCATTCTCAAACTAGTCAGCAGGAGAAACCAATATGTCAGCAGAGACATTTCTACTGTATATAATCTGGCAGGAGCTCACTTTTTTGACAACTCTTAAAAACTGCATCAAGTCAAGAAAAGTTTGGGACTTAAAATGGGTTACAGGCCAGAAAAGCTTCACCAAGCCTGAACTACAGTGTAGGTAAAGTGTATGATTAGCCCATAAGTGCGCTTGAAAATTCACTCCGCATTTAAATGTTGCTTTTGCTACATCAGAGCCGCTCATTAAATCCCTGTGATATTTTGTGATCCTTTAAAAAAACAAACATCTGTTGCTCTTATTCATGACATTCTGCTACAGCCAGTTAAGGTGTGCTTAAGCTGATTACATTGAAAGGAAAAATCTGCTTTAATGCCATGACAGACATAGCAGTACACTGGAGCTTTTGGCTAATGATGACAAAAATCAGCCATTTTAATGACACAAACTTAGCTCGTTACATCCACAACAACTGAGAGACAAGCTTGAATTTTTTTAAGATTCAAAGTGAGTACGTACTCCAAAAAGTGTTTGTGTGCTTCCACTGTGATCTTGGCGAGGAAATGGAGCTACTGTGAAATTAATGTGAAATTAATGTGCATGCGGTTGCTCCTCAAATTCAGCTGCCTGCCAAGCCAGTCAGTAATTAGGTCCATTTCCTTCTTTGTTTGAGAACACCATTTTTGTAGCTTTCATTTATGTTTCAATTGTGAAATTACAGTCTCAATTTACAAGGTTCAACGTGACAGCAGCCTCTGCTGATTCCCTTCATGGCTTCGAGGTAGTGGACAAAACAGATATTTGCAACTTTCTACCAAATAAGCAGCAGAAGCAGTAACTGAGTTCTCCCGGCTGACAACACAAAGAGCTCTGCTGCTATACAGAGCTGTGAATACATTGCACTCTGCTCTGCTGTACTGAGGATACTGTGGGTGCAGTTTTCTTTTACTACTGTGTGTAAAAGAAAACTGCCATGTCTGATTCTTTTCTGATGGATTGTTAAATACTGGTGTAAAATGAAGGTTCTTTAATAAAAAGAGGACATACTGTAGCTCTCTGATTGATAACTGACACCAAAACCATTTAACTCTACAGTGGCACATAGAAGCCAAACTGTCATTGTGTTTCAAGGTGAATTTACTTTAATTGCAAGCAAATTTGCAGACACTGTACACTCTTTCAGTGTATGTATAATAAGGATGCACAATCTTTAAAGGAATAGTTTGACATTTTGGGATTTTTATGCTAAGCTAAGCTAACTGGCTGCTGGATCCAGCTTCATCTTGAACAGATATGAGACTGGTACCGACCTTCTCATCTAACTCTCGACAAGAGAGCAAGTGAGCAAATTTCACAAGCTGTTGAACTATTCCTTTAATATTCTTATTTAAATGTTAACTGGAAATATCAAAGCGCTCGCTTTAGCTGAAGGACAGTACTTAGAAGCACATCACAGAGCAAACAAAATGCTTATTCAGCCAGCTTCAATTGTGAAGCCAGTGCCTGAGTAAAGGGCAGTGGCTGTAATATCTTTATCAGTGGTGGAAAGTAAGTACAATCTTGAAATACTTACTACATTTCACAGGGAACTATTGTACTTTTTACTCCACTTCATTTATCTGACATCTAATAATGTGATATATAATAATATATCAGTCACAGGGGACGTTTTACTGCAGAACAAGTACTTTTTATGCAAGTAACATTTTGAATGCAGGAGTATATTTAGATTGTTGTATTGGCACTTAGAGGGTCTGAGAACTTCTTCCACCGCTGATCTTTATCAACCAACATGTATTTTAGAGAAAATTTGAAACCCAGACCTTTTGGTAGGGAGGCAGCTGAGCTACACCATCTGTCAGAAAAAGCTTCTTTCCACAAGCCTACAGTTTCCTGAGGAAAAGTCTAATTGGCCAAACACCACACCTGTGTGAGCTCAAAAGTCCCATGAAAGCAGAAAGTTAAGTTGCATCAACTAACTTCAGTTATCAGAAAAGTGCTTTGGCGAGGAGTGATGGCAGGAGCATCTTTCTCAACCAGCAGGAAAGTTGGCCATAATGAAGCGAGCACACCAACATTCTGTTTTATCTACATCATTTTCTGCTATTGTGATGGCCTAACTTGCTTTCTGGGATTAAAAGTTAATTTATTTTACCGCTGCATCCTATTAATATGGATAACAGCTACAAATGTTGTGGATTGTGATGTTTGGTAAATCACGCTGGAGGTAAATACAGCATTGTTTTTTCTGGACTGCTGGTTAGACTCCAGAAATCATCAATCATTGCACCACTATACCGTGTATATGTAGACCACAGACATGCAGGCACACAAGCACATGCACGTACATACATCAGTCATTTAGATGGCTGCTTGGCATTGACAAAGTGCCATCAATATATAGCTCATTAGCAGCACAAACTCACTAATGCAGGAGACAAACAGAGAGAGACACACAGGCATATTTGCATTCATAAACTTGTATGCGCATTCATAGATACATGCGGTTGTAAAAGACACACACACACACACACACACACAGTTTGAGGTTGATGAGACGATGAGAGCTAACCAAGACGCGTAGATGAAGACAGATGAGACACGAGAAGATTCAGGGAGAAGAGAAGGGAAAACTGAACACAGACAGATGAAGAAAGGGAGAGATGAGGGAGGTGAACAAGAAGCTAGATGTGTTGGCTCACCTGCCTCTCTGTCTGGGTTCAGTGGTTTGAGTGCTTAAATATAATAATATCTATGCTTTGTGTGGTGTGTGTACATTCTTCGCTGCGTTTGATGACTGCCACATCTTAGACGGCTGCATTGTTGTGGTAGCTGAGAATTCCTCGTCAATTAAATGGCAGAAAAAGGCAGTGAATGCTGTGTCCAATAAACACAAGGGCCACTTTAATGTGTGTCATCATTCAACTGCATGAGTGTCTGTGAATATGTATGGCTTTTAAAATGCATGGGTGTGTGCGTGCACACTGTCGCTGACTGAATAAATAAACTGACAGCTTTAAGACAAATGAATTAACCGGAGAAGCGCTGCTTTTGCCATTCCTTCAGGACAAAAGATACTGTGGGAGATAATGAGGGAGTGGAAGGGAGAGAGCAAAGAGAGAGGGGGTTTGAGGGAGGGAAACAGGCATGCAAAGTGCGGTTAATTGCTTTGTCACTGAGTGAGAGGGAGGGAAGAGGAGGAGGATGGAGTGACAATGTGAAAGAAGCTTGGGTGATAGGAAAAGGCATGAGAGCAGGGAGAGGGAGGGAGATAGAGGAGGCAGAGCACACTGCACAGCACTGATTACTGCTTTGTAACAGAGATGGGAGAAAGGAGGGGGGGAGTGAAGGAAAGCAGTAAACAGACTAAGGTCAGGAAGGTATGGAAGTATCCAAGGCAGTGCTCTGCTTGATTACAAAAGTAGTGAGATAGGCAAACGGAGATGGAAGAGGGGAGAGGCATGAAGAGAGGCAGAGATGAAAGGAACAGACTAGCACAAGGTGACAGGTATAAAAGAATTTGGAAGTGAGAAGGAGTTTGTCTGCATGTGTATGCATAATGCATGTACCAGGGTCACATCAGGATAGAGTATAAGTATGCACACACATGTGTCCTGCATCCCAATCGTAGTCTCAAGCGAAGCAAATTGAAATTCTGTGAATAAACTGACACACTTGAAAACCTCTCGCTCTTGAGTAACGACCTTGTCTTTCTCTCCCTCTCTACTTTTTCTGGGTACTGTATGCTCACAAATTGATATTCTGTCACTAAACTGGACTGTGTCTAAGTGATGGGAGAGTCTTACTTTGATGCTGTAATATGTCATGTTTCCTACATTGCCCAGAACAATATTTGCCAGCTCCAGAGAATAGTCGTGAACCTGTTGCATTCAGCTGTGTGTTAAATGTGTAGCTGAAGAGAGCAACAGTGAAGGAGGAGGCTTTTTCTTTCAAAGCACAAGTCACACATCATACTCAAAACACAGCATGTCTTAATGGCTCTGTTGCTGTGTTGCTTTATGGACTATTACAGCATTTGCTTCCTCTACTATGACAGATTTATCCCTGTATGATTGTTAAATATTGCTGCGGCAACAATGAGGCTAGAAATGAAACCCATTCACTTTGAAGGACACCCTGAGGGGCTAACAACACTAAGACCTGATGTTTACTGTCATCCTCTGCTTTACAACGCCACTGAAGCTGCACTGAAAATATTAATGTGACATCATGTTGTCTGTTTGACCACTCACCCATGGAAATTAGGTGCCGCAAAAGAGAGCAACTCAATACCAGCTGAAAAACTTGTTTTTGCTGACCAGTGGTTTAACTTCTCACTTTGCTTCAGTGATGTAGAAGTGTACTCCAGGGTGTGTCAGGACACTATGACATCACTGTTGGGTCTGGTTACAGGTGTAACAGGAGACAGCCAGAGAGTGCAGTGAAGCACTGCTTTGCAAGCACTACATGCAAGCTTGCTAACATAGCATGCTCAATTCCACAGCGGTTTGACAGGACCTGCACAACCCACCCCAAACTGTGTGGCGCAGCTTCTATGAGAATGTATCAATAAGCCGTTTCACTACAGATGAATTGTATATTAGCATCAGGGTCACGGGGACACAACCAGTCATTGACAGGCATTAGTTAGGGTGTGGTTCAGGTGGGTGTATAGGCGCAGATCACTACTGCGCAGACTCTGGCTCCAAATGACGTCACCAGCGCAAGATGGCAGCGCCCGTATCCAGGATATTTTGGCTTCATTTTTGTATAGTGGGAGGAAGTGGAGATGCGTCGTCCATCCTTATATACAGTCTATGATCTATACCTACATCATCAGAGCAGAGTAAGGAGGACTTGTCCAAATCATCCAAATTGTCCTTTGAAAAAAAAATGGCTTCATTTAGCCACCATACAGCAACAAACAGCTTATAATGTTAATAGCATCCTGCACCACAGCAGCAGGCAGTGCATTAGCTAGCTGTGTAGTGTGAATGTAGTGTAAACAAAATTAGCGGGGCCTTTGCTGGTTCTGAGTAATGGAAATGAGCTATCAGATCTAGTTAGTAGAGCTGAGTCGGTTTTCCCAATAGCATTTCACTACATAACTAAGCAGCAAACTTCACATCAGTTTTAATTCCTCTAGCCTGTTTCTTGTTCCTTCAATTTTTAACAGCAGTTTTTCAACCGGCTACTTTAATATATTTTACACTCTATGCCCCTCACTGTGGGAGGCAGAGGTCACTGAGCTCGGGGAGTATTCAGAGGTGGGGGTGGTGGTGGTGGTGGTGCTCCAGCTTTTTCACAGCCCATGAAAATTACATTGAGCAGAACACACTGGACAACGGCAAACCCAAAGGGGAATGAACATATTATAAATCCATCCCTCCACTTATCGCTCGACCTCCTGAGAAGATGGAATAAAGCAGTGGCGGCCCCGAGTGTAGAGGAGCGGGCTTGTGACTGAAAGATCTCTGACAGGACCTGGCAGAACGTGGGGGTGGGGAAAGCAGAGAAGTAACCAACCGCCATGTCAGGGATGCCTTGGGAAAAGCCTTTAACCCCTAAAATTCTCCAGGGAGAGCTGCTCACTGGTCAAAGTAGCAGGCTTCAGTTTTTAGCATGCTATGATGAATATAAGACCACCTTATTCATGACTACAATATTTTTATATACAAGCAGATGGGTTTATAAGCATCAAATACATCGGACTAGCACTCTCTCTGAACTGTTCATTTAATTGATCAAGACTGTTTTGTTTAACAGAGCATCAGATTCTATTGAAGTTAAGTATAACTTGCGTGGACTCTCTCCTTGTGGCAACATCTTCCTCTCATAATTGGCTGTGTACATTATCACTGAGCAGAATGTGTGTCAGTGAATCTGTCTGACTTAGGGCCATAATTAGTGATGAGCTCTGTCATTTATAGACTTGTTGATTGATTTTTTTCCCCTCATGTAAAGCAGGAGCCTCTCAGAAAGACACTAACAAATCATCTCTGAGCAAGACTGGTGATCTGGGAGATGTTCTGTCTCGTTAAACAACTACATACTGCAATAAAAGCTTTGTGTGGATATTTGAAGGTGTTTGTTACAACATTCTTTTCAACCTGATCTTAATGATTGATATTACTAAATTAAACTGATGAGAATAATGAAATAACCTTTAATGTTGTTCCTTTGCCCCTCTTCTACCAAAATTCTACTTTTCCTCTATGGGATCTTGTAATACTTTTGAAACAAACAACTGTCTGTTGTCTGGTGAGCAGGTCACTTACCGGTGTCGAGCTTGGTCCCCTTGGCGCAGGCCACCATGGCTCCCATGCTGGGCTGAGAGGTCATCCCGGCCATGGAGTCGACCTAGAGAGTGACAATCAATATGAACAATGTTTGACTAAAAGCCTTAATCATTGTAAAAGTGCGTTATGTGGGTCCACACCTTGGTGCATCGATTTTATGTACATGGAGCAAAAGGTGTCCCGTGCTAATCTGCAAATCTGTGTGCACATACTGTATGCGTACATTTGTCCAAAATGTGTGCTTTTAAGTTTAATATAATGATTAATGGGAAAAAAGCAGCAAAAAACAGCAATTTCCCATCAAAAGGGGCAGGATTTTTACATCCAAAAACCCTTTAGGTCTTGGCCAATCAATCAAGTGCATTTCAGCATGCTTCATCTTGTGTTACTGTGTGTAAATGTTTTATTACTTGGCAGAATGAAAAGACAAAGTTTAACCAAGTAAACCAATGGAACCAAAACAAACAAATGTTTTTAGAGGGTGTGTCTGATCCATGCGGTGGACAGCCGGCTGTTTCTTTCAGAAAGCGTTACAAGGAGCTGAACAGCAGAACGGCCCAAAACTGCAAATAGCAGCCAATTGTATTAATGAAACTGCCCATGCTGGCAGCATGCGTCAGTGAACACAGCAAGAGAAATGTTCCTGGCCTCAACAATTGTTCCGTTCTTGTTTCAGTGACATTTCACAATACTGCAGCAAGTAGAAAATTAATGTTTGTTCATGTTGTTAGGCTTGTGGGTGGACTTAGGCCTCTAAATAATTATTTGTTGAATGTGTGTAGTGGTTGGTGTTGGTTACACGGCAGGCTTCCTATCATGACCCTGACAGAGAAATTAGAAGATTATTAGACTGTTTTATGATAATGAATAAAGATTTAAAACCTCTCAGAGGCTTTTTAAATAATGTTTTGTATACACATAATGAATAAGAGAAAATGCAGTACATGGACTGGACCGTATCTAGACAACGTGAGGGATCTGTAGAACAAACATGGCGAATACTCACAGCCACATCCACTACGTCAGCTCCAGCCTCAGCACAGGCCAGCATGGCAGCGACGCCGGCTCCAGCTGTGTCATGTGTGTGCACATGGATGGGTACATCCGGGAAGCGGTCTCTCAGAGCGCCGATCAGAAGCTTGCTGGCCTCTGGCTTCAGCAGGCCGGCCATGTCCTGGTAATACAGAGAGATTGAGGAGGATACATAAGAGAGGAGGGGTAAAAGGAGAGAAGGAACATTTTGATGGAAAGTTGACATCTGACACGATTCATTAAACAAATATTCGCGGGCGATTCCATTAAGCTTATTATCCCAAAATATTACCTATACATTTCGATGTATTTTATCTTTTACATTATTTTAGCATTTTTAAACTATTTGGCCTGGAATCCTGGAGAAGTCATAAATGATCCCAGGAGTAGACCCTAATCTAGATGCCTTAATCCTGCTTTAAATGGCTTTCTGTAACACATCTAAATTCTGGATATGGAGTCCTGGACTTAAACAAGTTAAAGGTTGATTTCAACAACAAGGTCAATTTCAACCACCTGTCTTAGTCCTCTTTAGTGAGAGCCTGTGCACACAGCACTGACCTGAGGCTGCTCATGAAAGCTGGAACAGACCACAGTGCCGATAATTTGGTGGAATCAGATGAGTAAAAACAGCCAAATCAATGGAGGCCGAAAGAACATGTTCACAAACACAACACCAAAATCCTTCAAGTGATTAGGACTTGAGTAGGACTACTGAAACTCTCCAAATAATGATCGCGTCTTCACTGATAAAGAGCATTAATCTGAAGTTAAAACTGCCACCTTAATTTAACTGAAGTCATTTAGTCCTGGAGTCAAATCTTCTCTTTGGGAGTCTACAAAAATGTTACTAAAAAACATCCAAATATGTGCTGGAAAATTATAACAACAACAAACTGACAAAAGTCGAGGTTTTACACACTCTTGCGAGGATAATTATAATGTATTCATCTTAATTGATATTAACAGATATTCACAGACAGGGCTTAGATGTTTAGTTGCGCTCTTTTTGGTGATCATTGCACTCCATGATGTTATAATGTGTGCTCATTCCCTCTTTTAAAAGTTAACCTCATTAGCTGTGCAGGCCTTTTATGAGACTGCCACTGCTGCGTGTGATGGTTCACGCTGCAGTAGAGCGGGAGTTTATCATGTCATGTTTGAAAATACTCGCCATGCTTGAATAAAGAAATGAATTCAATGTGAGCATCATCAGTCTATTCATTTAGATAAGAGGCTCAAGTGTACAGGTTATTTTAATGGGAGCAAGTTGAACAAACTTCAGATGTGTTCAATAGTTTTTATCAATTAAAATGCTAATCGAAATGCATGTATGTGTTTTGTGTGTAAAAGGGTTTTACTTCACACATTGGTGAAGTTGGTTATTGGAAAACCCAGATTTTATTTATCTATTTTTGTTTATAGCTGAATATTAGCTAACATTCTGGCGTTTCAGTAGTAGAAGCACCAAACGTGACAATAACTAAAAGAAATAGAACAAATACTACTGGGTAGTTGTTGCAGTACAGGTAGTCACATTTAAACACGTACAGCGGTGTAAAAGTAGTTAAACAAACACACACTGCAGCTTGCTCACATGATTAAATCATGGTAATTACATCAGGAATTTTGTCAGTCAGTTTAAATGTCTTACCTGCCAATGGTGTTTCACCTTAGATTAAACCAACCCGAATACAAGAAAGTTTGCATCCAAATGAGTCTACACAGCCATGTCAGACAGCCAAAAAGTTTAGCTGGTGGTTAGTGCGGGCTCCGATTATGATGACATACATGCAAACGTGTGGATACATGTGTAAAAGAGCGTGTATACAAGGCTGAGCGGAAAAAGTACTTGCAAAGATTCTTTCCAGCTGGTTTTATGTTATTCTGGTGGCAGATGGGCAGGGATTTCCACACAGGCTCAAACAATAAGTGCAAGAATCTTTAGATTATCACAGGGAGGGAAAAAGTTGGCTCATTGTAGAACTCTAAGAAGCAGTAAACAACACCAGATCCTATTTTTATTTCCTCACCTTGATACATAGGATGTGGGTTCCGGCTTTGACGAGCTCGTCTGCCAGTTTCAGGTAGTAGTCCAGGGAGTACTTCTGCCTCATTGGGTCGGAGACGTCGCCTGTGTACGAGATGGCAGCCTCCACTACGCCACCTGCCGTTCCAGCCGCCTCCATGCCCAGCAGCATGTTTGGCAGGTAGTTCAGGGAATCGAACACGCGGAAGATGTCCATGCCATTCTCCTTGGCCACCTCGCAGAACCTGGGGGAGGGGGTGGAGGGACAGGAAGATGATGTTAGCCAAAAGCACATACATTTATTTTAAATCCACGTTCAAATCAGAGACAGAAGTAGGTTAGGGAGACTGTCAAGAGTTTCTGTACACTGCAAGATGATCACACAATCACTCACACACATAATTAGTTTGTCTTCATGCACAGTGTATCCCAGATAATAGCGCACATCCGGGTTGGGATAAGCTGTTTATATCCATCTCGCCACTCATAAATATCGCTGTACCTGCGTAAATACAATATTCTCACTATTTCCATGAAAAGTGAGCTTACACCGCCCGCAGGAGCCCACAATAACTGGAGAGAAATGTATACCCGCCTCATTATCCAAGCTGCTAGTGGTAAATCCCTCCTATTATTGCCCTGGCCCCGGTATCTTAATCAGGTTTTTCATAACTGGGGTGAGTGCTTACTGTAGCTGTGTTGCTGTGAATGCGATATTTACACACACAGAGCTTTTGTTTCGGCAAATAAGCAGACACACTTAATGTTGGGCCATGAGAGGATTACCAGTCCAACGTCTGCGAGTCCAGTATTTATTTAGCACGACAATGCATACAAGTGGTGTCTGGTGGATGCTGTTTGGCACCAAATCAGAAACACTGTACCGTCCTACATATCTGACTCAGAGCGGATGTAATGATTATTCATGTGAATTCACAACTCCTTCATAAGGTGACAAGATCTAGTTAGCAATAATTGGACCCTTTCAATCCACCAGGCGTTTTAGATATTTAAACATTTTAACACCCCTCTATCTTGCTGCAGAGTGTACTGTACTGTGACCCTGTGACATGCACTTTAAATCAAGCAAATGAAATGAAATTACACTTTGATTTGATTTAGTTAATGAAGACGCTCAGGCCACTTGGCCGCGGGGGCTGCTGCTGCCGCACCAACAAACGTCGAGGGTGAGAGAGTGACGGAGTGAAGCGAGGAGGGAGAGAGCGAGCCGGCCAGACAGATCAAAGCCATTAATCACAATCATGGGCGGATTTTCAATGGCACTCCCCCTATGGGACACTGTGAGTGAGAGGGGAGGAGAGGGAGATGAAGAGCAGTCGGGATGGAAAGAGGGAGTTAAAAGGAGGGAGTAATGCAGAGAGATGAATGGAGGCATACAAAAAGGGAGTCATAAGAGTGGGGATAAATAATGACTATATGATAGGAGAGAGAGGAGGGGAAAAAACAGGGAGGATAGGGGAGGTCTGCATGTGTGTGATTCAATGGGAAGGAGGGAGGAGGGGACAGCTGCATTAGTCATAAAGCCACTACTAATTTATTTGAGGGGAATTGCACTGTGCATGTGCATGTGTGTGTGTGTGTGTGTGTGTGTCCTTGTCTGTGTTTGTGCGTGGAACTGCATGCAGGTGTGTGTGCTTGTGTATACATGAGTCATCCACATCATCGAGATAGCTTGTGAATCCATTTGGAAAAGTGTTAGAGGCATGTGTATGCATGTGTGTAGGCACGGGCTCATTTATGGCTCTAAATGCATTACAGGGCACATCTGTATCAATGATGTGTGTGTGTGAAATGTGTGTAAGTCACTGAGCGTGGTAGGAGGCAACAGGAAAACATCAACCAAACTAAGCCGACTAAATGTGTGTGTCAGGTGTGTGGTTTGTACCGTACAGTATATCCATTTGGATATGTTTAGAGGGAAAGCAGCTGTGTCTGAAGACTTCATGCTGCAGTTCAGAATGTCGGTGAAATATTAACAGGCAAATGTATTTTTTTTTTATTCATAGTCATATTGAAAATGAATAAATAATAAAGCAACAGCTTAAAGCAACTCTTGCTTTCAACTGAGCAACTCCATCTGCTGAGGAAGCCCACAAGACGTGGCTGAAAGCTTTGGTAGCAGTAAGTTATATGGACCCTGTGTTTGTTAAGTTATCCAGAAGTTGTCCAAAATGCAAAAAAAAATTTAAAAAAAGCCAATATGACTTAAAAATAATGTGCATGTTTAAGAATGAATTAATAACTGACTGATTGTGTGCAATTTTATGTATGCAGGTGCAACACTGATATGCAATTTAGTTAATCTTTTTTGAAATTATGTTAAAACTAAATATATAAAATATATATAAATATAAATAAATGTCAAGTCAAAGATAAATTATCTGAAAGTATCCAGAAGTCGTTTAAAATGAGAAAAAGTCAATATGACTTGAGAGGAATGTGCGTGTTCAAGAAAAAAGGGGTTAAGAAAGGGAACGGAAAATAATAATTATTGTATTTCATTTACAAGGGTGGATGTATGGATTGGCTTGATTTAAGTATTGTGCACCACAACAGCAGCCATTAGGATCATGTAACAAATACATAAAAAAAATAAATAAATCAACAGACCCAATTTACATAAGAAAGGAATCCTGTATGAAGGATACAGGAGGCTTTTTAAATAAATTTAGCCAAAACAAAAGACATTTGTAGTAAGGAGCCCCAAATATGTAGACTAATCAAATGTACAATTTTGTAAGTGAACAAATATAAAAATGTAGGATTAAAAAAAGCATTTGGCAACAGTGTGGTAAAGACTGTTACTGTTGATGCCAAATAAATTGGTCTGTAGAAAATCTCCTATGTTATGCTGTATTGATTTTTAATGTACCATTTTGTTGTGAGTAATTACTTTTTTATGGTTTTGCTGAATTATTCATGTAATAATTCAAGGATGGCAATCATTTTCAATTTCAGTAATGTAAAAAGCCTGACTACACATACAACAAAATAATGTATGAAGATGATGGTCACACATGTTGTTCCCATGGAGACGACCCAGTCAGGGGACATTTTCTAAATAATGACAGACAGCGAAGCAGGAGGAGCAGCAGCTGGCTTCAAGAAAATCTTATTCAAATTGATGTTTTCCAACAATTCAATAAAAATGTTTTCAACACAGTAAAAAAAAAAGAAAAAAGAAGCTAAATAGGAAAATGACAAAGTTGCTCCAGTGTTAGGAAGGCTCTGCTTGGATGTAAGTATCGACTGTATTCTACATACTGAACACTACACTTATAGTCTGTAGTATTCAGTGCATATATTAGACAGCAGATTAAGTTAGTGTGTGTATAGACCTATATTTACAGCCCTGCTTTGTGTGTGTGTGTGTCAGCGTGTTTCCATAACATTATTGGAGATGGTGTATGGATACAAAAGAATGTGTGCATATTCATAGTAAGACTACAGTTGTTAGCTCCTAAACATTTGATTGTTTAATAACTGAATCTAATTATAAAAAAATGGAAGGATAAAGTGTGTGTGTGACTCACTTAAAGACAGCATTGTCAGGGTAGTTGGTGTAGCCCACGGCGTTGGCCCCTCTCAGCAGCATCTGGAACGGGACGTTTGGGATCAAAGCTCTCAGCTCCTGGAGTCTCTTCCATGGACACTCTGACAGGAAGCGCATGGCCACATCAAAGGTAGCACCTACACACACACACACACACACACACACACACACAGAGAGAGAGAGAGAGAGAGAGAGAGAGAGAGAGAGAGAGAGAGAGAGAGAGAGAGAGAGAGAGAGAGAGAGGGGTGGAAGTTGTTTTCAGTTGTCATTTGAAGTCTCATCTGTCATCCCAACTTTGATTTCAATTTTAGACTCAAAAACTAATATTTCAAACTTATCACATCACCCACAAACACACAGAAAAGACGACACACACATATAATACACACTAATGGATGCTCAAATACAATATCTGATGATACTTGCACATTCATTGTTCATTCTAACACTTCCATCATTTCATTCTAAAGTCACTTTAAAATCTAAGAAATGTTTCAGAGGAAGAGGCGAAAAAAGGGAGAGAGATAGCGATCTCTCATTTCCCTTTCTGGGGGGAGTAGATTAGCGAATCTCATACCCTTTTATCATATCAGCCAGAAATATTGAAGCCTCCAGTGGTTTTCTGCTGATCCAACACTGCCATCGTTAAATTTCATTTTCTGAGCACTCATACTTTTGGACAAGGAGAGAATACAAAGCACAACTGCTTGTTCCCTGCTCTGGGAGGGAGGAGCGGGAATGCCCTGGAAAAAACCCAATTTCTTATGTTAGCCTACGTCAGCATCTCTTAAACTACTGGTTTGGAGTGGAAATGACTCCAAGCAATCCCATCTGATGTTAAACATATTAGTATTAATGTTTTATAGCACGTGAGACATCAAAACATGATGCTGGGTGAGGAATTCATCTGGGACAGCAGAATTTACTCTAATAATTTGATGACAGGAATGAAGACTGACAGCTGGTCCCACATATCAGAACATTAGGCACGGGCACTGCTGTAGCCTCCAATCTGTCATGAAGATGAGCTGAAATAAATCAGAGGGAAAGATGGAAACAAGCCTGTTACACCGCCCACGATTGCCGGCAATGTATTCAACACCCCATGTAATGTTTAAAGAAAGAAGAAATTACTTATTTTGGGATAAACGGTCTCCTAGAATAGGTGTGCTGGGCCTGTAACATCTTCTGTAGGTGTGTTAGGTAAGAGTAAATGTTATACAAAACTCTAATAAAAAACAGTTTGCACGGTCTCTTATTGGCAAACTCTTTACTCCATCCAAATTTCCCCTGGTGGGAAAATTAAGTTCTATAAAATAAACTTCTATCTCATGCTCTTGAGCCAATAAAGGAAAGCCCATGATGAATAAAAATGATTCATATCTATAATTTGAATTACTGAGTTACATAAACACACACACACACATCTCGGGGCAGTTATCAGCATTTTTGCTTAAGTGCGCAATTATGGCCCTGATGCATCAGACAGTTTATTCTGCCGGATCAATTTTTATGTCATCTGCGATTCCACTTTATTGCTCTGGATTGGTTGATTTGCCTTCGTGCTGGTCAGACTGTGCGTCTGCTGCCTGCACCAAGAAAGAGCTCACATTCCTTATGCACATGCAAAAGAACACCATCCACACACCAACATGATCACGTACAGTAATTAAGAATCTGCTGCTCTGCCATCTGGTAAATTTGCCAGTTGTGAAACAGATACGGGGAAGCATATAGATACATTATGTGACCCATTTCACATTACTGTATCTTCCATGGTGTAGGGTGGAATGCTATATCAGGAAGGGACTTAATCCTCAAAGGGCTTTCATAGGCTTAATCTCTTCAATGATTCATTCTGCCTCTAAGCAGCTGAAACGTGAAAGCAATATTCCCTATCCAAGATCCCTCTGTGTAAAAGAAAGATTCTTGCATAGGGAGACACTGTGTCAGAGTAACAGCGTTCAGCACTCACGTGGTCATCTCCCTTTAGTGATTTATTTCGTCTCTAAGTGATTCGAGCACAGCCGAGTGTAATATTCTCTATCTCTGATCACTTGGTAATAAAAGTGCATTGTATAGGGACCTCCTATCAAGAGACGCACGGTACTTATTCCTCCCGTGGTCGTTAAGTGATTCATGAGGAACTGTTTAAATGTATAGTTGTAAGCCGTCACTGCGGGACAGTGTGTGCTGGAGCTGAACATTTTACTGCAGCATGGTAGTCTAATTTGTGTTTCACAAGCTGAATCAATATCAGGCGAGAGCATGGCCGGCAACTAGTGAATCTGGGAACAGTGGGGATGGGAACCAAACTGGCTGATATTTACACATTATCCTGAGATAAACTGTAAAAGATTACAACATGATCTTATTAAAGAGTCACTCCAATGAAGTTTACTTCTTAAGAGGAGTCCTACTAATCCTGTGAAAACAGTTGTATCATGTCCTGTGGGGCTCTGGAGGAACTTTATAAAGTCTTAGAAAATATGATGTTGTGTCCAACTGGGCTTGAGATAAAAAGTCTGTTATGAAGTAGAGGCATGATATTTCAAAGATGTGGGCATTTAGCAGGCACGAATGATTTAAGGAAAGAGTCTATTGAGTTGCATTATTGGCAGTGCAGGATCCAGTTTTTTTGGCTTGACCCATACTAGAAACTAAAAGTCTGGATATCCTGCCCTCTGCTGCTTCGATTTTGACCGTTCTGTTTTTTAGCAAGCAATCAAACTTTATGTATATTGTGTATATAGAGCTTTACAGAAAGAATAAAAAGGGAAAGAGGGAGATAGACGAGACAGAAAAGACAAGACATAAAACAAGGATAAATAACCCACAAAGAAAAAGCTATAAAATCAAGAAAAAGCCAAATAAAACAAACACTTGATGCACCAGATGTACACTGGCTTGGCTTCTTTTAGGCTTTGTTTCTAAACTTTAAAAGGAAATGGAGAAAATCTATTAATAGTAAAGAAATGGATTTTACTTTAATCCCACTCCAGAAAGGTCACAGGTCATGCTCAGCTACAGAACTTTAGCAAATGCTAAAATGCCCATGTGGGGCTTGAAACTACGTCTAACTGCTATAAAAACAAGTGATAATACCGACTATTTTTGTGTGTGAGAAAAGCAAACTGGAATGAACTTTTATTGTCATGAGAAAAGGTACTCTGTGTCAAAAGGCTTGGTGGCAGATTCATCACTCTGTTTTCTAAGTGCTTTGTTGTTCTACTTAACTTAACAAATTAACATCAAAATATTAACATGCACAGGAAGCATTTTATTATACTGTTAACTAGTTTAGTCACAGGAAGCTTTCAGGGGGATCTCTTTCTACAATTTATTCTGCCTTTAAGTGTTTAAATAATTATGAGAAAGCACTATTCTGTTTTCTCTGACTCATAATCGTATCATGCAGGAACTACGACGCCTCAAGAGGATCAGCTAGCATAATATATTTCTCTACGATGATTCACACGCTCTCCACAACTTTTCTTAACTAAGAAAGACAATCTTTTGCTCCTCAGCTCATAATATCAGCCCATTACAGAATCATTATGTCAAGAGTTATTCAAACTTCTCCAACTCCTGTTTTACATTTGATTTCAATGATACTCTTGCTGTCATTGCATAAATGGGAGAGAGACAAGCGTATATTCACTTTCGCTGACTTCTTTATGAAGACAGAAGACTGTTTAAACTTCAAGAGCTTTCATTGATGGAAGATTTCAAAACTCAATTCAAACATTAGCGCTTTATGAGAGAGCTTAGAAGGAAGACACAAAGTAAGATGTATTCACTTTTCTCTTGCCGTTTTATCATAACTGGAATCAGTTCAGAGCCCAGTTATTCTACAGTGTTTATGTAGAGCTTTTGCTGCAGCAAATGCCCAAATTAAGTGTTTACCACATTGTTGGCGCAGTTAAAAATAATTATACGTTGTACTGAAAAATTGTCAGTTGAAGCCTTAAAAAGAAAGTGATGACATTATTTGATGTTACTACAAATTGTTTAAAAGGACATGTTCACTGTTTTAGCTCAAACCTTATTAAATACATGTTTGTAATCATTCATATTGAAGCATAATACAAGCCCCACTGCTTCTCTGCTTCAATGGGGCAATGGTTTAGGCTTTCAAAAACCACGATAAGTCTCACTTTAGCAAACAGGAAGCTCCAAGTAAATTAACATCTTTAATGTTCAACCATTAAATGGTCTCAAAGCATGCTTTGTATCAGGTTTTATTGACTGTTTTTGCAGTTTCCTGTTTCTCTCACAGATGAAGCCAAGGGAAATAGTCAGAAAAAAAGCTGATTGAAAGCTCGGCTCGTGCTCTTATCAATGAAACATATAGACATGGCTGACTGTGCTGTGAGCTTCCCGTTCCCTAAAAAGGAGATTTATGAAAGCCTAAGCGGACGCCCCATTGGACTGTGTATAAACCCAGTGAGACGCTGCAGCAGAGTGGTCGGATCCTCAGAAGTAAAGCTGTCAGTGAGGTGGTTTTTATGCATGATTATAATTTTAATATGGGCGTGGGCTGAAAAATGCTGGAAGTATTTTTTTAGGTCTTCAAATAAAAGACAGTGAAATGTTAAAAAGGCATTTATGTCCCTTAATCAAAGCACTTTCCCCTTTCAGAACTGGTTCACACAGTATAATGAGACATACAGGGACAAGGGCCTTCCCTGGCACCTATTCAACAAATCTCCTCCAGAGTGACGGATTGAGTTCACCGCGAGTTTTCACAGTCTCCCTTCAAAGATTTACTTTGAATGTAACTGCTCAAACATGGCTAAGCTGAATTCATATCATCTTTCTCTGGTCTGGTCTCATAATAACATCAAGATACACTGGGAGATGGTAGCGTTTAAGCCCATTCTAGCAAAATATCTCCTCAATGATTTACTTTTGCTGTAACCTTTTTATCTGTTCAAACATGAGATGAGGAGACAGTTGCTTAATGTGAGATCTGCTCAAAGTGCTCTCCCACAGTAATGAAATATATTGCTTTCCCCTAACTGGTGCACCATGATCGGCTACTGGGAGGAATTTAATCTCAGAAAAGGCACTGAAAGCACCGAAGAGGTTTCACTGGAGAGTCTCTGCCCTGTGTTTTTCTTTTTTTCCCTCACTTTTTTCACCATCTAACGATGAGCACAGTCACTGAAACAGAAACCCTTTTTTACTTTAGGCTTTTGTTGTTTAATTCTTATGTTTGTTCCTGTGATCTGCTGAAAGCACAATCACTCCAAGTAGTTTACTATAATTGAGCATTAAATTAAATGTTTCAACCTCGAGAGGTTCACTGGGCATATCTCCTCCACAAATGTGCGTGTCCTAAGTGTCGAAACGGGGAAGATGAATTTACTCTTTGAAACCAGTTCATAACAATTGCACTTCACATAGGACCATTATCAAGAAGTGTTGATAATTGGTCTTGTCGCCAACTGTTCAAACATGAGGCACGTATTTTCGTTCTCTGGCCAATTTCAGAGTAATTGTATATTATACAGGGACACTAGTTGACTGTTCATGCCCCAAGAAGTTTCAATAACGCGTGATTCTCTCTGTTTATTCAAGAGCAGGCGAAAGGTACAATCATTGTCTATTGAGGGAACTTGCTGAGGACGGACTTGTGGGAGGGGAGATGGAGGCATGAGATATGTTTTCAATGGCGCATGATTTTCACAGCTCAAACTAGAAAAACAAAAGAGCTACAAATCGCTGCCATCAATGAAACATGGAAGAGATCTACAGCAAGAGTGGGGAGAGAATGGAAAGTACAGGCATGGCTGTTCAGACAAATTAAAATGGTGGAGAAGAACACAAAGAGTTTAATTAACATGATAGCCATCGGAAGAGAGAAATTCATGCCATTCTTACATGACTGCTTGTATGAGATCACATATTATAGGTGTTTCCTCAGTTATTATCAATCTTCCCGAGTGCCAAATGGTGGAGTCGCTTTGATGTGTTATGTATATGTAAGATCAATACCACTCTAATGTCGGCAGGTCAAAAAAAATAAAGCTGGAGCAAGGAGACGGTTAGCTTAGCTTAGCATAAAGGCTGGAAGCAGGGGGAAAGTGCTAGCCCAGTTCCACCGACCTGCACCTATAAAAGCTTTCTAATTTACAAGTTGTAACTCATCTTTTTAATCCGCTGAAGTGTATAAACACTAATTGGTGGTTTTACGCTGGACTATTTCACGGTGATGAAAAAGCGATTCCAAAATTGTCAAGACATACATTCAACACGCAGAAACTCACCTCCCCAGTTCTCCAGGCTGAAGAGGTTGCTGAAATTGTGGCTGACGAATGGCGAGATCTTCTTCAGGTCGTGGGTACGAACCCTGGTTGCCAGGAGCGACTGGTGGGCATCCCTGAAGGTGGTATCCATTAGCAACAGACCTTGGTGGGCACGGACAGCCTTAGCGAATCCCTCAGGACTGTCACGCAGCAACACGTCACGGAAACCTACCGGCGGGTCGCCTAACAGTCAAAGACGGAGAGAGAAAGATGGGGAAAAGAAGAAAGTTAATGCGGGGAATGATACAGAGAGGTAATGAAGGGGAAACAGGTTTGTGGTTGTATATGTGATATGGCAATTCGCGAGAAACCAATATCAGATGCTAGAAGAAACTTTAAAGTGTTCCACCACACTCGACCAGATTATGCAGATACCTAATAATGATTAGTCCATACATTCACAGAAAGATATATTAACACAAAAAAGAAAAAAAAATGACTGTAAATTTAGCTTTCATAAACCACAGACCTGCAATTACAGACATGTGCCAATAAGGGGGTTCCATATTTTTTGGATAAGTGGACAAGATATACGAGTAGCCCTTTATTTATCCAGTCTTAAACCGGTGTATTGACTTTAGACACTACTTAAGTGTCTGGCAAGATAAATGATTTACACCAGTTTAACAAGACGCCAGAGGAGCAGGTAAACTGATGTTATTTACACAGTCTTCTCTCTTAAGTTGTGCTGCTTGTCATAACTTCTGCTAATGAGGTGGATGCTTTCTCCTCTCATTGCTGCTCCAATTGCACTCAGCTCAAGTAGATCAACTAAAACAGAATACAGGAATAAGCTCAGCCGCTGGGTTATTAGACACACCACCCACCGATTTGTGAAAATGGATTCCTCCTGCTGAGAGTGACTCATACAGCCATGGTTTTCTATATAAAGTAAGCAGCTACAGTTTAGTAAAACAAGAGATCCAAGTGACTGAGCTTGGTACTGTATGGTTGCCACCTAAAGGCAAACCAGTTTCAGGATGGCTGCTATTGCACTTTTCACGCACCTCTAATTTCTCAGCCTTATCTGGCCTGTGACCCTGTTTTTGGGTCCCAAAATTCACACGACACCAGCAATCAGAGAGCTGTCATGTTGTCGCACATTTGAGTATGGCATATATTTATATTCTAATTTGAAACGTGTGGAGGAAGCTCCAGATGGATTAATCTGAAATGATATATTTCTAGCCTTTTTAATCTATGTTCTTTGACATATTGATATGTTTCATATATTTCCATGTACAATTTTAGTCTTAAAACTCTCCAACAACCAAGTCTGCATATACAGCACACAAGTCCCCAGCCCAAGGAGTACAAAACAAGACTAAGAGTCTACAGGCATGCTAGAGGCCCTGTGAGGCTGTACTTAGGAACAGCGGCGCTTTGAGCTAAATGCTAATGTCAGCATGCCAACATGACCACAGTGACAATGCTAACATGCTGATGTTCAGCCAGTAGAACTTTTACCATACCATGTTCACCATCTTGGTTTGAGCACAAACAGTCCTCAAAACAAACAAGTTAAACATGGCAGAGACCTTTTGCTCTATTGGCGCTGATATAACAAACCCTCTATGCTTCTTCTCTCTTTCCGCATCACTCTTTCCTCTCTATGCCTGGCAATTAAACACAAGCACAACCAGAGGCATTACAATATTGGAAGTGGAATTGGAATCTATTTTTGTTGCTGCGTGTACAATCATCAATCAATTAGACTAGTTAATGAGGTACTATCTGCCTGCTTAGTTGTCCTCCAACACTCTGTCCCTCTCTCTCTTCCCCTCCATCTCCGCTCTGAATATCCGCACTTAACCTTTTATTGTTGTACCCCATCCCTGAAAACAAATGATCTGTGCTATAATTGTCCCCAAGGCCAGCATGAGCAAAATTAACTCTACATACACACACACACAGATGTAGATACATTTTGTCCACACATGCGGACACACTAACACAGACGCACAAAATGAGCTCATCGAAACACACGCAGGCCAGATGAGCTCGGTGACATCACACTGCTGTAGCAAATAGATACAGACACTTTGAACTTATCAAGATCTGTGTATAATACAGCCGACGGGGGAACACACCACATACACAGAACAATGATTTATGCTCAAAGTCCTCCTTCCATGTGTCACACTCATGCAGTTTTACAAATTTGCTTTCTATGTATTTACCAATCGCGCTGTCTTTGACACATATGCTATATGCACAATAGAGCGGAAATGAGGGCATCTGTACTGGGACTACAGTGACTAAACAATGGCCTATGCATGTGACAGTTTCCTAGAGAAAGGTAGTCAGTGTTTTTTGTGTGTGTGTGTGTGTCGTATCATATAGAGCAGAAACAAAAAGTAGTGAAGAGATACAAGTCCCAAGCGGTTGCTGTGCTTGACAATTACCCACTTACACACAAAAACACACTCTTTCCTTTGCATTGAAAACACCTCACTCGCACTCCCCCAGCTTCTTTGCACTCACTTCACTCCCCTTTCTTCCGGGCTGGTGTCATTTCATACCTCTTCCCTTGACATTCTTCACCTGCCTGGTTCTCTCTTCCCACTACCGTTCTTCTCCTCCAGCTCCACAATACCAGCTAATATGATTAGATAGAGCGAGCTACAGTGCTCAAAGGTACTTTCTTTATTTGCAATTTGTGTAGGCGAGAAACTCAGAGTAATAACAGCTTGCCTTGTTGCTGTCCTGAGCTGACATCTGCCTCCCGAGAAGACTGTTAAATGTCTTGTATCATTGTGTTTAGGAAGCTTTTAATTGGCAGATACTGTTGGGAACTGTTGTAACAGTCAATCAATTAAGCCTGTACATGTTAAAAGCAGGTAGATGTGTTAGTATGAGTTGTAAGACAATGTACAGCCTGTTGTCTGCTACAGGCTGCCTTTCTCCATCCCAAAAGTTGAATAATTTTTAATTCACATAAGATATTTCTTATACTGCAACAGGACATTTACATTAAATTTGCATTTATTTATTGCTTGCCATTTACCATAACTGCTTAAACACAGCCTGCTGAAAACCTTTTGACTGGCAGCGCTGTTCAAAAGCAGAATTTGTTTTCTTCCACATACTTGTATGGGAGGTGTGAAACAAACAACCGAAAGAAGTGTTTTTAGAACAAAGAAAAAGAAGTTACTTTGCAGTACACACACCTGAAAAAAATCCAAAGTATCTTCAGGTTCCACAAAGCCAAATTTAAGACTCTTTATGACTCATTTTAAAGCTACCTGAATATGAGTTTTGGACCTAAACATAGGTAAAAAATTTAATAAATAAAAAGAGGCAAAAAAACAGCCCTTTCTGTTTGAAGATGGCTAATGAAAGCATCAAAAACTAGAAACAGGCAGAGAAAGAAAGAAGGAATAGAAACAGACAATTATTAAGACATTAAGTCCATTTGTGCACAGATTTTGCATATTGCACTACATACTACCCTTCTTCTTATACTAAACACAGCGCACAACTGGGAGGAGGAAAGTAGTCTGTCATTTTTATTAGTCATTCTTCCTAAAGCTAGCTCAGAGGCATCTGGTGATTAACCTCTAGATGTCCTCCATTAAATAAATCCAGACAATAATTGGAACAAGGTGTACTTCTATCGATGAACCACCAGCAATCAGCCGTCAGAGGGAACGTTTTAGAATACAAATCCTAATTAGAAAATAATGGCCTTTTGAGTACTTAACAGGTTCTGTCAGGACACCCTCGGCCTGTCTTTCAGGAATACTTTTCCTCTCTTCTCTCCTCAGTGCGGAGGGAACTCCTAAGGAACTGTTTTCTTTATCTGTAGATGTGATGTTTTGAGATATGACAATGTCACTCTTATCTTTGCTCTTCTCTTTTCTGTGGATGGTACACAGGAATAGCCCTTCCTACTCTCTTCCCCACCCCTCCCCTCTTTCCCCATATATCTATCTCGATTATCTATCCATATCCTGCCCGCCACTGGATCCACCTATTTTACGGACATATACGGATTATACTGCCCAAACCACCTCTCCTCCTGTCATAACCCCTTTCTCCTTCCATGTCCCTGTCCCTCCCTCCACAGAGTGCGATAATACAGGCCTAATCCCTCTCTTCTTTCAATCCCTCCATTGAATGAAAGAAAGGATATAAGCACATTACAAATCTCATTACTAGGCTTTAGGTATGCCTCTGTGCGTGCCTGTGCTGCATACAACTACCTCATCAGCTGCGTACAGTAGGTAAGTGGGGGCATGTACACAAAGTGTGTCTGCCTATAGTGTACCTGCTCTGTACAGTGCAATTCTGTACCAGTTTGTGTATTAAGTGTGTGATTTTTCAGGTGTACATGCGCGTGTGTTTGCTTTCCCGCGATATGGGAGGCAAGCAATGATAGCTTTCAACACAAGATTTGCATAAGTAGACAAGTGGTGGGTAAGCACGCAGAAACACACTCACTCATATGCAGACGTACACAAACGCCGCAGATTATTCTGTCTGTCTATTCTACTCCATTCCGTTCCACTGTGCGTGGTTTTTAGATGTCAGATGTGATTAGTTATGCCTGATTATGATTCACATTATTCACATTATTTTGTGATAAATTCGTGTTTACTGGGCACGCTGGGGTATGTGCTGAGGCAGAACAGGGTGCTGATAAACATGTCAGATTGATACAGCTGACTATTTTGTTGCTGTCAAAAGGAGCAGCTGCATAAATTCACGGCAGTTTGCACCCCAAACAGAAATAAACCTGGGAGCGAAGTGGGAAAGGACAAAAAGTGCATCAATGCAAAACGGCCACAGAGACAGGCTGTGACATCAAGTGAAATAAGCCCATTATTCTAGATATTTTTATGCTTTTTTAAAACATATTTAATAGTAAAATTGAGCACTTCTAATGAATATTCCATCAATATTCCAGCCTCAGTTTAACCTTTACAAATTCACTAAGACACTATAGTTAGCGTAGGGGGGGGAAAATAAACACAGAGCTCAACTCCAGTGACTCTAAGTGGCTCAACAAGCTCATCAAAGAGCCCAGCTTGGCCGTTGGCCTTTCCTACGAGACTCCAGGGGTGCTGGTGCAGAGCAGGGCAAGAAGCATAGAACTTGTGCCTGCACAAACAATGAACTGCACCCTCTCACCGCTGTACTCACAGCTCAGCAGAGCACTCTGGGCCAAAACCCTTTTCCTCCCAGAGTGCTAAACTAAGCCATTTAGGAAGGCCTTTCCGCCTACAGCTATCAGACTGTTCGACAGCCCATTTGTCATTCGGTGGGTGCTTTTATCCAAAGTGCCCTACGGATCCACAAGTGTTTACATTTTTAGCATTGGTGCCCCAGGGGAAACGAAACCCCTAACCCTTGCAGTGGCAGTGCCTTGCTAAATTAGTCCAAATGTAATAAATGCAGTAAGGATGATGCATTGTGACATTATTATGGTAACAGTCAATGCCCTTTCCTAGTGACACAACACTTTATTTTTAATAGGTTTAATATAGTATTAAATTATCAGTCACTGGTCTTGTTGACACATTGCCCTACATAACTACACTGTGAAAAGACAGGTTTTTCAATTATTTCATTGCCGAAACAAATTGCTTTTAATGCTTTGGTGCAGTGTAAAATCTTATTTTGATCAACCGGGTTAGTAGAATAATGTGCGACAGAGGGTGAAATATGCACTATGATTGGCTAAATTGCATTTGATTGACATACCCATGGTGACAGGCGGGATGACTGGGTCTGTGGAGGAAGGCTTAGCCTTGACTGGGATGGGTGTGGTTGGTCCATTAACCATCACATGACCTGGATGGGAGTATAAAAATAGAGAGCACAAGTCAGATGCAGTCCTGTAACATATTTAACATCCTGTAAAGACAATAAAGAAAAGAGAAATATCAGTGAGGGTTATAAAACAGCAGCCCCGAGGCTAGTAAAGATTTTAGTCACATGTTCATATAGAGCAGGGTTTTCCTCCTTTGTGTCCTACATTTGCGAGTTGGGGGTATTCAGTACATGTACCAACAAATCTTTAATGCCAATCCTCAAGCTGAACTGATTGAAGTGAATCATTATTATGTTGTTGTTTTTTTATCTATAGTGTTGCGCTTCCTCAGCTTCCCCTAAGGCTTGGTAAAAGGCCAAGGTGCATATCCAGTTATTTTAAATCATACCATTCATATCTATGTGTAGCTCGGTCCTCACCTCTTTGATAAAATATCTCTTAATTGTAAGTATGTCAAGAAATCTTGATTTTTCCAGACCATATTTCACCTTTAGGTCTTGAAAGCTAATACATTTCCCACCTTTGAGTATGATATATACCGTAGAGCAGTGATACCTTTTTCTGTCCAGTTTGAACCTTAGGTTATAGACCACTGGTTTGAAGTATGAGTCATATGCAATCCACCTCAGCACTTTTTCCCTCTCTGGTTTTTAATCACCTAACCATAATATCCCACATTTCTAGTGTAAATGTTATTACTGGATTTATTATATGCTGTATAGATCCTGTTAGCCCTCTCTTTCTTTTTCCCACCAAAGCCAGAATCTCATAATCATGTACTGACAAATCAGTTTTTTTGCATTAGAGGTCCCACTCACTAAAATCGCCATGGTCAGCTCAGCTGTTATATACAGTGTGCTACTTCCTGCTTAAAAGCTCACTGAAAGCCTGTGAAAGCCTCAGAAACAATCCTGAAATGATGGCAGATAGGTGGTTGCTGAGCTATTGACCTTATAATCACTGCTGACTGTATATAGGCGTCGTTTTGAACTAAATGTAATGCAACGGTTCGAACCAGCAACAGACTGAACTCAATACTGAATTTAAGAGTCAGATGTGGCCGATTAGCTTAGAAAATATTGATTACATAGTGACTACAAGTCTTTGAACTGAACCCAGTGAAACTATTTGAATCATTAAGTTGATTTGTAATTTCTCCATTTTTGCTTGTGTGCCGTCTATACACTGACCCAGGTAGTGCAGTAGTTTCTGGGCTCGGTTCTGGGTGGGTTTGAGGTTGAAGAGTTCCTGGTTCTCGTCGATGAACTGGGTGTCCACGGTGGAGTGGAGGAACTGGTGGTTGGACAGAACATTCTGGAGGAATGGGATGTTGGTCTAGAGATTGGGAGAGACAGATGGACAAATAGAGGAGACTTTTAATTTGTTGTCTTCTTTCATGAACATTACACACACACACACACACACACAATATAGAAGCAGGAGAGTCGAGACAGCAATCACTCAGCTCAAGTCTTATTCTGCAAATGAATCACTTGAAAGAAAAGAAAGCAGTTCTTTCGAAGAAAACATCTCGCGTAAGAGCTCGGTGTTAAACAGGCATTTGTGAGAGTGCACACAGAGCTTACATACACATTGGTAAACGCACAAATAGTAGCGCCACAAAAACCCACATTTAAATAACAGAGTACGCTAAACACTACACGATCTCAGCTTCAATAGACAAACGCGCGTGGGGCAGAGGGAGAAAGTCAACTGTTGAAAGTAATTACATTCCATTTCTATTTTGTTGTTGTTTGTTTTGCCTCAAAAGTATTATCACGCCAATTAGGCTCTCTAAATTAACAAAGAAGAGGAGAGTGAATGAGAGAGAAGAGAGGAAAGAGATGTAATTGTTGGAGTTAATTTCATTACTTGATTTGTTGCTGATTTTTTTTTTCTTCACTCTTGTAAGCTCCGTCTTAACAATGTGGGCAGACTGCTTTGAGTTGCTGTAAGAGGCGGAGAAAGTGAAAAGCGGGGTGAGAGAGGAGAGAGTGACAGAAAAAGGAAGGGGGAGAGAGAGTAGTAAAAAAAAAAAAAAAAAAGCAGAAATGGGGAGAGAGAGGGAGTGTTAGTTGGGGTGGGGGGTTTGAGCGAAAGGAGGATATGTTAAAATATTCTTGGAGCGGCTTTAGATGTGTTTATCGCTGTTTAATGTGCCCAAGGGGAGGGTAGAGAGTGAAGGAATGTAAACTGTGTGCAAAGATTATTTCTCAAAGTTTTCTAAAAGAGTCTTTGCATATGACTCAAAATGTCGGGGGCTTAAGTGGCATTTAAAAAGAGGAAAACGCCTGCCACTCATGACCCAGCATCCAAGTATCCCTTTTATTTATAAATGCGGCAGAAACACACAAGCAGAGCTCAGAACCAAGACAGAAACTGAGTCCCCAAGGAGCTCCTGGGTATTGGCTGTAAAGCAGCTCCCTCTAAGCCCAGAACTGTAACATCCGCCTCACTATCTATATAGATAGTCCACAAATAGATCTTTCTGTCTCTCTCACTCACACACACACACACACACACACACACACAGGTGTAAGGATATAAAATGCATTTGAAGTATATGCACACACAAAACATAACCCACAGATGGACAGAATTTATAACCACAATTTGAGTAGTTTAGCTGACAGTCAAACCCGGAGTGACTTGAAATAATTGCTGCAGCACAATCACTCAGCAATCCAATAATTGGGAGAAGGGAGTTGAGCAATAAACAAAACCACCACACAGACACACACCTCATTACCGGCACTGAGAGAGACAGAGATGCAGCCGGAGAGATCAATGTGCTCAGGCAAATAAAGAGCATGTTGGTCATGCCAACAGAGCCTGAAATGAGATGTATACAGTAATAAGTGCAGCAGAGGGCGAGAGGAAGAGTCATTTACATCTACGTTTTTTATTAGGAGTAGAGACAAGAAAGAAAAACAGAAAGACTACAGCAATATATATATTTCAGTTGACAAAGAAAAATCTAATTCCAGAGAGAGGGAGTCACAGCAGAAGAAAGACATCCGCTTTGTCAATGTATGGAACCAATAAAGCACCATTAACATTAAGAAATTAAAACTGGGAGACAAAACTGTGTGCGCCTTTCCATTAACATTCCTGCTGAGGAGAGGGGATTTCATTTTTGAGCTACATGGGCAAACGCACACAAAATGACACTGTATGCTCAGCCTCCTGCTACAGGGAGGAGAGCTGGAGAGGGGAGATCGAGAGGACAGCTGAGGGATTCGCATAGCTGTGCTGCACTGCCAAGCCTTGGGCTACAAGCTGTGGACCAAAACAGAAAAAGGGATTTCTGCCGAATGCTATAACTGCAACATGACTTCAGAAACCTGTGGACAGCTTATTTTCTTCCATTTATAGTATCTGCCAACATAGCTGTATCAGAATATATGCTCGCTGCCTCACATGCCCGTGTCCTTGAGGAAAATAACCAGCCGTATGAAATCTGGATGTTGTCATATTGCACATTTCTATACGTAGTTATAGGGGGATTTTGTTACCTTTGGACAGAGCAAGGCCAGCTGTTTCCCCATTTCTCGACTTTATTGCTATGCTAAGCTAACCAGCTATGGCAGTAGCATCATATTTACCATACAGACAGAGTGGTATCAACCTTCTCTTAAAAAGGCAATAAGCATATTTCCAAAAATGTTGAACTATTTCTTTTAGCTGGTAACTTTATGTAAATGGGAGATTATGTAATGAAAATAAAGCATTTCATCTGTATCCCAGAAGTCTTTACTGACAGCAAATATTTTCCCCATTTGCACTGCCACAATGACAAGGTCAAAAGTTGAAAAGGAGCACAAAAAGTACAACAAAAAGAAAAATGTAAAAATAAAAGAGGAAAAAATGTTTTTTGGGGCATTTTGACGTTTCACCTGCACGAGTTTGGAATTTTCCCTCATTTTTCTGTTTGATGTCATCTTCATCTATAATTTATATGTGTAAACAAACTTAATAGGTGAGCATAAAGGGGGGAAAGCAATCAAATGCTATGAATAAAATTTTAAAAAAAATATGGAGAAGTAGAGACGGAGAATGAGAGACAGGTAACACAAACAGCCGCTATTAATGAAAGACTCAAAAATAATGGAGGGGGAAGATAGACACCATTAATACATGGAGGTTTGTCCTCTTCCTCTCTGCTGTACCAGATCAATGTGTTCATTATCAGGCTACTCTGTATGCCTGTGGCTACCACACACACACACACACACACACACAGAGGCCCTTCCCTGATTTGGATGCCCTGTAACAACCGCTTGGCTACAGCTCTCAGAGCTCTGCACACAGCATGCAAAACACACGCGCACACACACACACAGTTTCTTGCCAGTGATAATTGTGGTTCCTGCTCCCAAATGCTTTTCACATTGCGAACACAATCACATGCACAAACCTTTGAGTACTGTATTAGTTTTAGTGGGTTAGTTTCACACACAAGGCTCATTATCAGAAGTCACTGCCTCATTTTGGTGCAAAAGAAACCACGTGTACTTTTTTCTCCACCAAAATATGACACAGAGTTCTGACTATCCCCACTTTTATTCTCACAGCGCTCTGCTTATCACCAGAAAAGTCTGTTTTATTGCTACTCTGCTCACAGCCGGTCGTTATCGCTCTTGTTGTAATCAGCTCTACTGGTGATTGCCAAAGCAACATAGTGGGGTAAGTGTATTGATGTCCCGGGCTGTTGGCTCGACTGCAAACACAAGTCAGCTGAACACAACGCCACCTTAAAAAACACTTTGACTCTGGTTGCAGGGCATCTGCTGGTTTCAGGAAGCTAACAGTTCTTTGTTTCACTTTATTTTAAATTTAAGTTAGACTTCGTGAAAAAAAAACACCCTCAAAAACTCAAAAACTTAGAACTCATTAGCAATGTGCTGGAATGCTAACATTGTTTTTTTGCAATTATTTTGCTTTAGAAGGAGTGCCAACATACAAATGTTGTTAATATAGACAGAATTTACACCTGACAGTAAAATGCAGTCTGGATATCTTGTGGGGATAAAAACATATCACCTGCTATTTTATGTATTCTCGTTTTCTACAATCTGTCTGCTCTGCGATTGGATGTCATTTTTCTTTACACAAATCAGGCGAGTAGGTGGGTGATGGCAACAAATAAAAACAAAAACAAACACAAACAGGTGTTACTGTCCAGACTGCTCCTAATTTTTCTGCGTAGATAAAAATTTACAACTCTAGACTAGCAGGGAAATGAAAAACCGAGTCATGTTTGGAGCTGCTCTGCACGTAGACATTGTACCACATGGGCAGAATCTCCCTCACTCATGTAAAGACAGAAGGGATTGTGTTTACACCTGGATGAAAATCAATTATAATGTGAGGGTGCTTTCATAGATCAGATCCTGACTATATTGGTGCATTTACACCTGCCATATTTTTCCTAATCAAGAAACAAAATAATATTTCGAGCCACACATATCCTCTACTTTTGCCTTTGCTTTGAGAGCATTAATATAAACCACAGTTAGATTTCATATTTCAAGTCAAGTCAGCCCCTTTTCTCCCACAATCATGTGTACCGAATTACTGTAAGGACAATAACCTGAGGTAGAGGAGGGAAAATAGTAAGACCTCCATCATTTTAGACTTACCATCTTCCCACACATCCTCAATTTCATATTGTGCTTTTTGTCACACCAGCATGTTGATATAAGAAACCTTTGGGCTGACTCTGGATGTTGAAGTAAAAAAATGGGAGACCCTGGTCAAGGTCAGGGTCAAGACCTGGGGTCAAACGCTACCCTGCATCATTGGGGCCAGGGCTCTCTGCAAATGTGACATAAGAGACGAACTCGTGGCGACAGAAAAGTTAAAGACAGAGGGCTCTATATTTGTGAACCCTGCAGAGTGGCGCAGTGATGATGCAGCAGCAGTTAACTTTTAAAACTGAATGCACCATCTGCAGTTAAATACCACCATAGTTCCATATATATATATATAGTATTTAAAATGTGGTTTATTTTCTTCATCTTGTAGGCTATTTCTTTATTTCTGAAATTATATAACTATATTACACAATTATATATATAAGTGTAATTTAGTTAGATCTGACTGCTTTAAATGCTGACACTCTGAACTAAATTGTTGTCTGCTTAATCTTCATATTGCGAACCTGAACAATCTCCACCACATCGTGTTGCTCGTCACAGCCACATGTCTAACTGTATTATAAATAAAACTGTGGCGCTCCAGGCGACACTTTGGCCAGATTCATTAAAAAAGATGACGTGCGCAGTCGTTGCCCCGGTTACCTCGTGTTTTCGATGGAGACCGCGGGGAAGGACCAGCAGGGACGGAGTTATTAGTGGAGAGAAACGTTTTAATTGATCAACGATTTCCATGGAACTGTGTGAACTGTCGATGTGTTTTCAATAATTAATTAGAAGATAGGTTTTATGTGCATATAATCACAGAGGTTTCTGTGCTTATTTTGGTTTATTGGTGCCAGAATCTAACACAAAATTTAACCATTTAACCTCATTTTGATACACACCACTTTGCATTCAGTCATGTGTTGATGAAGCAAACGGATCATAGTTGGGACACATCCAAAAATATAGGACCACTGTCGTAATACAGACCTGTTATCGATGTCACTTTGCTTTTGCACTCTCTCCACTGGCTCTTTGTATTGGCTTGCACTAGGTTTCAAGTGCATGCTTGGTGAAATCCTGCGTTGGCAGGTGGGTGCCTCTGATCTACAGCTCACCTGGACCCCCCCTTCACCCTCACCCAGAGGTCCCTTGTAAACAAGGCTGTTCTGTTCCCGCTGCATGTAGAGATCAGGCCCTCGACATCTTTTACCATCTTCAAATGCAGACTACAGACCCACTTCTTCAAAACGCATCTGGACTGACACCACTTCAGTCTAAATATATCATGTTGCTTAGCATTTCCTAGTGATCAGCACCTGCCAAATGTTTTTCCTTCTCTCTCTCACATACACACACTTTACTTTGTATTGCATTTCTAAAGGCAAATATAGAGTAGCTTTATACAAAACTGGTACAAAAACAAACTATCAGAGACAGTAAAGGCGCAGATTTGGAGTTTGAAAAATGTCAAACAGTGCTCAGCATTACACACAGATGCACAACACACACCTGATCTCAGTCTTCCCCCAACACAAACACTGCCTCTCTCTGTCACACACAGCCTCCACGCTCCCTCAGTGATTAGGAGTTGAATAGGGGAGCTGTCAGGTCATTCGTCTTCTCTCTGCTCTCCTCCTCTGTCTCCCCTATCCCCATCCGTCACGCCTTAACCACTGGCTGGGACACATAAACGAGATCAACACACACACACACACACAGACATGTAGGGGACCTCACACTCATATCAGCTACAAATTTACTCAAGAACTACAGACAAGACATACCAAAAATAAACACACACACACACACACACACAACTCTGCCTTTTACAGGAACCCAAAGGTGGCAGCAAGCAAACGCACACAAACCCAAGGAAATATTTACAATGCAAGACTCTCAGGAACATAAGGCTTGTAATGCAACACACGTCGACAAACACACAGCGGCACACGTGTGCATGAAGGGGGAAAAAATGTTGACTCACACACACACACACACACACACACACACAAACAGACTTGGTGTCATGCTGCTGAGATGTTTTGGTCTCAGTTAGCAGTTAATGACTTTGCAGCGATCCACTGATTTGTTTGTTAGAAGGTCAGCAGGCCAGCCGCTGTATGAATGCGTTTGTCTCCACTCTTGTCTTTGCGTCCTTATCTGCATGCGACCGCATCTGTTTTAAGTGTCCAGAGGAAGGATGAGCAGGTGAAGGCGACGCCACTGATGATCCCGTTCTGCGCTGATGTGACAAACAACTGTGACCACATCTCACCTCTGCGCTTCTTTTCCATTTCCTCTCCTTTGACTCCAAGGGCATGCCTTAATTCTCTGCTCAGTTTCTCTGCCCTCTAATTTTCTCTTTATTTCTAACACCTCTTTTCCTCAAAGTAACCAATGACTATTCACCATGACAACCAGTGGCCTTTACTGCCAAAGCAAAAGCAACAGCGGTCTGAATACTTTCTCTCGCACACCCTCACCCCTGTCTTACAACCAGCCCCATTACAAAGATAACAGACTCGTGCATGACTATTTCATGGCTGCGCCTAAAAATTAAATCTGGAATCAGTGTTTGACATTTGCCACAGGCATTTTTCCTCAGTGAAATAAAAAATCTGATTGGTGATCTTTCCGGTAATAACTCCTATCACTGAGCCACGGCAGAGCAATTTTCACCTTGCAGTTCATCAGGGGAGCTGTGCCCAGAAATATTTCCACTGTAAATAAGCTCATAGTCAGAAGAAATTGGAATAAATAAATTGACAAAGGCTATCTCTTTCTAGGATGACAGGTTTTTGCGTGCATGTCTCTGCATGCATCTGTGTACCAGAGGTTTCACGAGACACAGGCCATGTTAATCTAAAAGCTTTGATTCCTTGTTTTACTTCTGAAACACTTCATAAAGCTGTGGAACAAGAGGAGGAAGGAAAAGTAATTATTTAAGCTTTGAAATGTGTCAGACACAGATGTTGCACTCAGTAATGGGAGGACATTCTTAATGTGTTTCAGTTGCCTGTCTTGAGTTTACTAGGGCACTGGCCATGGTG
>VMKM01001897.1:0-102906 GCA_008360985.2 Macquaria ambigua
GAGAGCAAGAAAGAGCGACAATAAGAGTGAATATTGGACTTACGTTCATCAGGTGGCCAGAAACAACTCATAATAAATGCTAATGTGTTCTGTGTCTGCTGAATGTGTAAATAATAATGAGTCATTTTGTAACGTTCACTATAAAAACGTTTGAGGTGATACTATGTCAGATGTTGTGTTTTGCTGCCACATGTGGCCAAAAAAGCAATAATGCACCTTTAATTTAATTTGCTGGTTTACAACATTAGTTATCAGTCATATATTTTTCTGCAACTCAGGGCCAATCTCGATTAAGAAATAACACTGCTATTAAATGCTTGCGTGAAATCTGATTAAAATGTCTCGAGACCACACATATTTTCTAAATTGATGACTGATGAATTAATTAATAAAATATTCAATACTGCTATCAGCTACATACACCGATCAGCCATAACATTATGACCACTGACAAGTGAAGTGAAGAACATTCATTATCTCGTTACAATGGCACCTGTCAGTGGGGGGGATATATTAGGCAGCAAGTGAACATTTTGTCCTTGAAGTTGTAAGGATGTGAGCGACTTTGACATGGGCCAAATTGTGATGGCTAGACGACTGGTTCAGAGCATCTCCAAAACTGCAGCTCTTGTGGGGTGTTCCCGGTCTGCAGTGGTCAGTACCTACCAAAAGTGGTCCAAGGAAGGAAAACGGTGATGCGCGTGGGGAGCGAAGGCTGGCCCGTGTGGTCTGATCCAACAGAAGAGCTACTGTAGCTCAAACTGCTGAAAAAGTTAATGCTGGTTCTGATAGAAAGGTGTCAGAACACACAGTGCATCGCAGTTTGTTGCGCATGGGGCTGCGTAGCGGCAGACCTGTCAGGGTGCTGCTGTACATGCTGACCCCTGTCCACCACTGAAAGCACCTACAATGGGCACGTGAGCATCAAAACTGGACCACGGAGCACTGGAAGAAGGTGGCCTGGTCTGATGAATCACGTTTTCTTTTACATCATGTGGATGGCCGGGTGCGTGTGCGTCGTATACCTGGGGAAGACACGGCACCAGGATGCACTATGGGAAGAAGGCAAGCCGGTGGAGGCAGTGTGATGCTTTGGGCAATGTTCTGCTGGGAAACCTTGGGTCCTGCCATTCATGTGGATGTTACTTTGACACGTACCACTTACCTAAACACTGTTGCAGACCAAGTCCACCCCTTCATGGAAACGGTATTCCCTAATGGCAGTGGCCTCTTTCAGCAGGATAATGCTCCCTGCCACACTGCAGAAATGGTTCAGGAATGGTTTGAGGAACACGACAACGAGTTCAAGGTGTTGACTTGGCCTCCAAATTCCCCAGATCTCAATCCAATTGAGCATCTGTGGGATGTGCTGGACAAACAAGTCCGATCCATGGAGGCCCCACCTCGCAACTTACAGGACTTAAAGGATCTGCTGCTCACGTCTTGGTGCCAGATACCACAGCACACCTTCAGAGGTCTAGTGGAGTCCATGCCTCGACGGGTCAGGGGCTGTTTTGGCAGCAAAAGGGGACCTACACAATATTAGGCAGGTGGTCATAATGTTATGGCTGATCGGTGTATAACCCAAATACCGGTATAACTCTATTCATTTCCAACAACATACTGTAATGAATATAATCATATAAGCACCCCTAAAATTATAAAGTGCCTTGTCTAAAACTCCCATTGGAGTATTGGGGTAAATAGGTGCACGAGAGGGGAGGTCATTTATTTCCTAGTGTCTCATTTAAACAATCCTGTGCCAGCCGTAATCATTGCAGACTGCAGGGTGACTGCCACGCTCAGCTTGTCTAATAGGATCTAGAGGAGCAGCATTTGGGTGGCAGGCAGGCAGGCTGCCACTTATATAAGACAGAAGAAAAACACTGCTTCCTTCAACACCATCTGACTGCCTGTCTAACCCACATACACACTGACACATCATCTGACAGTGCTGTTCACACACACAGATACAGTATGCCATGCTTACACTGCAGCCAAACCGGAGTCACTTCTAAGGCAGAGGGTCCATGTTGTCATTGACAAGTGATCAAATCAGATTTGTGTATTTACACAGCAGAATGGTTTTCTGTCATCACTGGTCGGTTTAACAGCTTAGGGCACAGCAACAAGCCTGTTAAGTGTAGAGAAAACACGGCGTCACAGCGTCTATTTCATCATAGAGCTCTGATGAAGGCAAATAGCTGATAGGCATAAGAACTGTCTTAATTCTGCCTTTAATACTGCCTGTAGCCAATCCAATAAAGGCTTTTTACAACTGTAACCACACATCTGCATGATCCTGGAACTTTCTATACCACTGACACCACTATGTTTGGAGGAATTCCTAGTTTTGTCTGACTGTCTGATTACCCTCCAATACAACACATGTGGAAAAGGTAATACCTGAAGTCCTCAATTATGTCTTTTACATTTACATTCCTTAAAAGTAGCCTGATTAACATCTTTACCCCTATGTGAGTTACAAAATGTTGATACTGAACGTCAGTAATCATTCATTTTCCTACAATGTCCGCTCTTGCAATACAGTGTCCGCTTGTAGTGACTTAAAGGTATAATTTGTAACATTTCCGCATTAAAATGTCTAAAAACGACTAGACCTATGTTATACATTTTGTTGAATTGTGTACTTACACCATCCCAAATGTTTCCAGCAATGTTCCATATCAGAGAAATCCCTAATTTCATTCAAGGGAACGGTCCGTTTCATTTTGTCGCCTGTCAGTGTTGTCATATCCCCTTTACCCCCTCTAGTTGCTATAACTTCTGGGGGAAACACAGGATACGTCAGAGAGTGAGGAATGAAGGAATACAATGCCACAGAATTATACTCAGTAACAGTAATACAGTATTTTGTCTGCCATACATTTTTCATTAGTTGCATTCCCTTTGCAACACAATAATCCAGTAGAGACCTAATTTATTGATATGATATTTCAATATTGATCTAACAGTGTGCTACTGACAGTGGCTCATGCCAGCCACCAAGCTAATGCATACGGTAATGTTATAATGTTCAACATGCTCATTAAGTTATTTTTAGTATGATTGTGTAAGCTATTTTATTGAGTTTCCTTTTAGCGAAATGCTCTGTGTGAATTTAAGTTCCCTCTGGTAAGCAGTTAAGCAGTGTATATGTCTGGGGCTTTTATTGTGAAAGGTAAGAACGGAAGGTGTGGATCTGTTAGGCCGTATTCAGACAGAATCAGCATTTTCGCTGCGGTGCAGCGAACGCAGATTTTCCCATTCATTTGAACTGGGGTACTGCGTTCAGGCTGCGGGGTGGGGGCCGCAGGGGGTGCCACAAAAAAATGATTTCTGCCTGAGTCACGTCCTGTTCTCTTTTTACATCCATGGTCAAGTCAGATAAACTTTCATCGGCAATGAAACTCCCATGATCCCACGCTACTTCACGACGTCATCAAACTATGTCTTTTGTTATTGTTTTGATTGAGAGACCCCTAGTGGCAGAAATTACACACTGTGCCTTTAAAGCATTATTAAACTTTGATGGTTATGTTTAGGCCCTGGCAGCTCTGGGTTAAGGCTAGGGAAAGATCATGGTCTGGATTGATACAGAAAATGTTCATGTGGTCCATAGTCCAGGCAGCAATTACGTTTCCATCACAATGTAATTAGGGAAAGAAATTAGTGGTATATAAATGCAATTTTTAGGGGACAGGGTTGGGTTTAAAGATCGATTGGATGGCACAAAAGTAGAGTGCTGGAACAGTGCTTAATGTGCACTGTTTTAAAAAAGTGGAAAAATCAAAGTATTGATTAAGAAACATGCTTTTTTGATTAAATAGTGCTACTGGGGGACCTGCTTTCACTACTTCCTTTTCTTTTTTTATTTACTGCAGCATAGACGGAGCATCGGTGCATTACCACCACCCACTGCTACATGCCTCTGCTCCACCAGAAAGACCCAACCATAAAGAAAAAAAGGCCGGCTCGAAAATATGCCACAATGTGTGTGTGGACAGAGGGGACTTATCAAAAGAAGACACTGTGGTAGACGGTAATTTGTGCCACAACATCCGTGCACTCGACCCAGTGACAGAGATAAATGGGCTGAAAGCAACAAATAGACTGCACTGATTTTCACCAGGATTGTTTTATTTTTTCACAAAAACTTATACCATCAGAATAATGTAGAAGATGCTATGATCTACACGTAGGAGCTTGAAGGTGTTTACAATAAAAGTACTTCATGTTAACCCATGCTGATTTATTTATATATTAGAATTGTTTTGCCCACTTTTATGGATTTTTCGTTTTATTTGAAAACCATTTAGATAGAAAAATATACTCAGGTTAGTCGCCCCACCTCAGTTAGTAATAATAATACCTGATACCTAAATAATAACTATATACTCTATTTAAAGAAACTCAGTTGACAGACAGGCCTTAGGCCACAGACTTTCTGCTATTAGAAAAAGTTTTGGTTTTTATAATAAAACTAAAAGACAAATTTTATTCCTAATCCTAAAAGTAGCAAGAAATCTTTAATTTAATAAATATAAATTGGAATATTGCTGTTTATCAGTGGAGGCTTTCCTCTGTACCTTGTAGTTTTCTAGCTGTGATGCACAATGATGGATCTCCTCTTCTTTTCTTGTCCCAATGTGACATCAAACAGCCGTCACATACAAAACACTTCAAGCAGATCTGAGTGGTCAGTTGCAGCTGCCTGCCTGTCTTGACATTAATATACTCATTCTGTGCAGGGACATGAATCTTCCCGCCTCTCCCCTGATTCTTGTTTCCCTTTTCCACTCGTGTCTTATCTATTTGAACAGAAACCTCTGTGTCAAGCATCTTAACCTGAATGGGGAAAGCAATCCACCTCATTACCACCTGCAGTGGCTTTGAGCTACAGCACGACATCTGGGCTGTTTGAGGATGAAACCCTTAATGGAAAAAAGAGACGGGAGAGAATAGATCAACTGGGACATTGCGTGTGTAGAGACAGACTGATTTCTTTTCCCTCAGGCAAATTATTACAAAACAAGCGGACTTAGTTCAAGATCTAAAAACTGAGTATAAGCAGAGAAATCACAGAGCAGGAGAGCCTTTTAGAAATAAAGTCACATATTCACCTCCAGATAACCTTCCCTGATAATACACCGACATTCACGCAATAATGAGACAGTGTGGCTACATGAAAACTTTTCAAATCATCCAAATGTCAAGTATCTGTCAAAACACATCTGAGAGGCACGTCCTCTCAGACAGAGGATGATGAAAGAGGCTGAGTTAGGAGGATCAGGCTGAGTTCAGAGGTTGGCTTGTTGGGAGAGGCAGCAGTTGTTGAGAAGGAATAACAAGATTGCAACAGCACAACCTCAGAGTTAGAATCCAACACGTCCTCATACCTAAACACAATAGGTCGTTTGCCAATGACTCCCAAAATGACATATATGACCGTTGGAGAGCGCCAGCATCAGGCATACCGGACCTTCATCGACATGGTAACAATTGCCGTTTTCAGGCCAAACAGTTCAGGCCCAGTGGGGAGCTCCCCAGAGAACTACATACCTTCAAGGTCTTTTTTTCTGTTTGCATTCGTTGAGGAAAAGATCATGGTTAGGATTAAAATAAGTACATACGTAAATTAAGTTACTAATGTAAGTAAACTTACGTCACGTGACTTACGACTTACATCATGTGACTAACGTAACTTAACTTACATACGTATGTTAAAATAAGTCATCATTGACTTTTGGTTTCACACAGGACACAAACAGCAGTCTCCTGAGTGAAAGTCCTGTGTTGGACTTTGTTGCTCTTTATACTACCTCACCTGACTTCCTCCTTTGCTCCTATCATAATTACTACAGCTACTAGAGGTCACCACCTAACAATAAACGTAAATATGGGTCGTAATAAGCTGCTTGCACAGACGACCTATACAGGTGTAATTTGGGGGAAGACGGTCTGTTAGAATCCAACTTCAAGATTGTTTCACTGGAGATGTTTGTTTCATGTAACAGGCTCAGCTGGTGATGCATGTCATCTTGAATCATCGGCACTGCCATTAGAGAACTCTCTGTCTAGTTATGTCATATTCACAGCTAAATCATTTTTATGTCTACAGAATGCTTACAGTCTGTAAAGTAAATCCACAATTTAGAGGCTAACATTTGATCAGGAATCCCATTGGTCCCCTGAGACAAGAGGACCAGTTACCTTGTATTGCCAGGATTGAGACAGGCAAGGAAAGCCAAACCTCATGAATGAAAGGAAGCTGGGAGGAATGACAGTTGTTTGTTCAATAAACTGTTTTATATAAATGGGCTTATTCTAAAGTTATAATCTATAAGATTTTCATTATATCAGTATGATGCTTTCCCCAAGTGGGATTCAAATTGTGTATCCACACACAAGGGATTCACAGGAAATAATGCATGCACAAAGTGGATATGATGAAGACACAAAAGCAGCCAATAAAGGAGTGTTTTCTGCCCCCAGTGATACCTATGATACCTATGTAGACCTTTTTCATGGCAGACATTTTGACTTGTCACAGGTGAAACAGTTTGCGAATGAAGGCTCAGTTCCATCAAGAGTCCCAGTAAGTCATGACAGTGATCCAGCACCTACAGTACAGTGCAGTTGTTTTTGATGTTATCAATTACACATACAGTCAAAACGTCTGCTTTGAAAAAGGTCTACATAGGTATCATTTTGAACAAACTCTGGGACCTGTATTATTGAGATGTACTTTCCATTACCAGCCGAACTTAAATGTTAAAGCTGCATTTATTGATTCTTGATTCTTTTGTTTGTCTGTTTTTTTGGCCAATGGTGGGCCGCAGAATAACATATCCCCCTACAAAGTTGATAACGTGTCAGCAAACAATTTTCTATTTACACATCCAGCAAATACAGCGCAACATTAGTATTCATTATTCACTCTCCTTTTAGCTTTGGTCTCCACCACTTTCTAATAAAATATCCACAGCTAAAGGTTTCTTCAATTATTTCTCCCAATAAAGGTGTAGTCAGCCTTCAAAAACCCAGACTCCTTCTCCTGATTCATTCAGTCTCTCTCTCTCTGTCTCTGCTGTATTCACAGCTGATGTCCGGTTGATCTGCAGTGAGGATCCTTCTGGGGCCCACTGAGCCAACCCCATTCTGTCAGCGTCAGGGAACTGAAACAGCCCCTCTCTAACCCCTCTGGACTGGTGAGGCCCAGAGACACTGAGGACCAGGAACAGCTTGTCACAATGAGCTGCTTCAGGCATAGCATATAGACATGACCCAGGAGATGGAAAGGCTTTTGTCTGAGGGCACGCATTGGCCATTATTTCCTGGTCTGCCAATAGTCTGTGCCAGGTGTATTGCCAGGGGGGGCCGGTGGCGGCACCACTGACACTCTTTTTATATTTGAAACTTTAAGCAATATTAACTGATTGCCACTTGGGGGCATAAGGAAATAATGCAAGAAAAACATAACAGTAAAGCTGTACTAATTAATATTTTGGCCACTTTTTGGCAGCAGAACAAGCTGAAAACACAACATTCACATAAAGTTAGTATGGTGAACGTGTTAGCAAACTATTACTATTTACACGTCCAGTAGACACAGAACAACATTAGCATTCAGAGTTGTGTTTCTGTCCAGCCGACAAGTCAATACTCACTCTCCTTTTAGCTCTGTTTTAGTCTCCACCATCTCCTGAGGGAAATATCTGACTCCATTACTCCATTAATGCTCCATTATGTTCACCAGCTAGTGAACAGGTAAACCCTAAAGGCCTTTACACACCGGGGACGAATAAACCACACGAAAATGCAAAATATTCGCAGGCGAGTATTTCGCATTTTTGTGTCGTTTATTTGTCACGTCCCTGGTCTCCATCAAAACTATGAATACCGGCAGCAATGCAAATTTGCAATAAATAGATAGATACTAAACTACATCAGCTCCTCACTATCCTGCATCCAGCGGTGCTGCTCCACATGTTGTCCTTGAGTTCATTGTCTTTATCATTTTTGTGTCCTTTGTCATATAATACAGGGTGATGAGAAACACAAACAATCAGCAGGTCCGCCATTAGTTGTGACGTGGCGTCCGTTCTGCACAACGTGATTGGTTGATGCCTTTATTCGCTGTGCGAAATCTCAGAAAAATCGATCAATTCCGAAAAACAAATCCGTCGCGCAATATTCACGTTCTGTGTAAAAGTACTCATGACAAACAGTTTGAAAAAATATATTGACATGCAAATAAATCGCACAAAACAAATTGCCCCCAGTTTGTAAAGGCCTTAACTGTGTCTGTCTGTTGATTTGGGCTGGACAGATGTGTACAGTGGGTTTATGGCTGCTTTTTTGCCAAAAACAGCTGCGTGCTGCTGCTGGAAACGAGGTTAATGAGAGCGGTGAGACTGGCCGTATAACCAAAACAAAGAACAGAAAGATGTTCAAACTTTCCATAGGAATACTGCAGTGTCACATGATAATTATCATTATCTTTTTACATAACCATTTGAATCATTATAAATATAAAAATAATATTAAGTGCAGCTTTAAAGCCTTTGCACACTGGGTTCGAACTGAAATCCAGACGTAAAAACGTGTGTGTAGACTTTGTACAGGAACATTCTACACCAAACCTGAGACTAATTATACACCTCTCCAGATTTCTTTCATTTTCGTTTCACAGAACTAGTCAGCAATGGAGTCTCCAAGCTCTCACAGTGATGGTGACATTTTGCTTTTCTTGCTCCTTAACAAAAGCAAAAGAAAGTATTGGCTTCACCAAATCTTGGCGAGATGACAAGGGGATGGTGAGTTGCACTGGCTGTAGGACCATAATGTTTTTATTTGTTTACAGGGATAAATCTTTGTCATATAAAAGCTAAAAGAAGTCTCCTTTGTTGTTTTGGTTGACCTCAGCCTCTGGTGATAACTTAAATAATTCACAAAATAAAATGTGGACCAGTCACCTCACCCCCGATCTTGTAACTTCCTTTAATGGACATGTGCTTTATTGGTCTGACATTTTCATATCATATCAGATTCACAATATGAAATAACATCTTTATGCTAGAGGCACAGCTTGTAACAACCAATCAAAGGGGGAGTCAAATCACTGAATCAACTGATTTTCTTTTATTCACTGTTAAAACTGGTAACTAAGAATAAAAAAAATCATAAAACTGGTTATCTAGCATTCATTCTTCTTAAATTGTACTGCTGCATGCTGGTTTTAATGGCAGTGGGTTGGGGGTGTCATCACATGCTGTTTGGAAGCCCCAAAAAGCTTTGGCCTGCCCTGCAGTATCCAGACTTTAAGTAGAAATTATATTCAAGTCTTTCAGGGGGAAAACACTCCAGAGTGCTATCCTGAAAATATACTTAATCTTTATTCAATGTATTAAGTGTTTGCCTTGTAAGGAGACTTTAGGGGTTATAACAGGTCCGTGTCCATCAGCCTTTTGACTTTATATTAGGGAATCAGCTAACACCTCAGTACAGCCTGTTGTCTACCATCAGCTCCTGCATACCTTCCCTTTTCTTTCTTTTCATTTTTTGTCCTTTTCTTTCCTTTCCTGCATCTCCATCACTTCTGGTATTCTTTGGCTTTTAAGACCTGTCCTTGACAAACATAAACTTTGACCACATTTCAAAATACATACGTTTTTCATTCTCTTTTTAAATTATTTTTATTAAACATGCATATTTATATGTTTATATTAAAAAGATATTCAGATTTTAACGATTTTAAAACACTATCATTGATACTTGTACTCTTCCTACTGAGCCTTACAGTTTGCAACAGTGCTGTTGGAGTACAGTTTCCATGTGCTAATATTCGATTCTGCTTATAAAATGAGTTACAGTATTGTTAGATGATTCCTATCTCTTATTTTCTCTTCCTCTTCAGGCCTTATTAAAATAACCATTGTTCAAAACAGAACCAGTGCTGCGTCTCTGTGTCTTTTCTTTGTCAGTTGGCACATTTAATATCCACGCATTCATGTGATCTCAGAGTTGCGCTCTCCGGAGCTCTCCAAGGCACTCAGAATAAATCCTGGTACTGTTGGTTACCGCACCCCACGCACTTCTACACCCACAGCACATGCAAATTCCTTCTTAGGAAAAAACAGTTACTCCTTGCACGTTAAAGACACACCATATGAGGAAAAGTCTAAGATGAACAGAAAATGGCACGAAACTACGCACAAGCATATCAGAGCCCCTTAAAAATCATGACGACTACATTTACTTTAATGCTAAGCATCCAAAAATGTGTAAATATGTGAATGCACAAATGTGAACGACAAGTGAGTATTGGGGAAACATGTTTGCGGTGCTCACCTGCAGGAAACGGTGATTTCAATCTTTGTCGCAGGTACGGTGGAGTTGAGAGGGTCAAAATCCCCTATTGTCGCCATGGCTGAGGTTTTTTAATCACTTCTGAATCCTTGAAGTTCTCACTTAAATGACAGCACTAATTTTCCTGTGGCTATAATGTGTTTGTTCCATCCAACCGAGAAGGAGAGACAGAGAATGAATCGGCCGGCTCCGGTAGTAGTAGTTGTTGCTGCTGCCGGTCGCTGGAGCGCAGTTGAGGGTTAGGAGGCATACCTGAGGATGAGGTTTTCATTCATGGCGAGAGGGGGGAGAGAGAGATACATCGGAGCACAGACGCGGATCCAGAAGCTCCTCTGCACCTTATTTCTCTCCATCCATCGCCAGGTGGAGGCAGAGACCTCCACAAGTTCTTCTGCTGTGTCTGGGCGCAACTTGTGGTCTGTGTATGGGGGGTGATTAGTGCTACAGAAGAGCAGGTGGAGGAGAGGCAACAGCAGGTAGAAAAGGCTTTTAAAGGACCTTACATTTTTTTTGCTTTTGCCCTTATTCTATTTACTACAATTCATATATTCTGAATTTTTTTATTTTATTTACTATTTTGTTTCAAACATGTTTTTCAAATCTTTCATGTTGTCATTGCTTGATTATAGTCAAGTCAGCTTTATTTATATAACCCCAAATCAAAACTTGCCTTTAAGGGCTCTACAATACATTACACCCTCCATCCTTAGACCCTCAGTTTGGATTAGGAAACACTTCACAAAAATACTTCAATGGGGAAATTACAATATACAGTATGTAAGTAGATTAAATTCAAACATGTATAGCATAGCCTTGACTTCTCAAGTCAGTCAACAGTCTCAAATGTGTTACCTCAACAAAGTTTCAAGTTTTGCAAAGTGATTTGAATCTAAATCTCGCCTTTGGCATGGTGTGTTCAATCAGCTGGAAGTTTGAAACAGACAATGAAGAAGACATTTACGAAGCGCTCCAGAACCCTGAAGCTGAGTTTTTATGAACTGGATGGCATCCGCAGTAGGCTATCATCTAAGTTTGTAGATTAGACATTTTTAAATTTATTTCTAGAAAGTTACTTTTAGTTGTCAGCGATGGCTGTATGAATACTCAAATATAAAGAATTCTAGTTGGGTTTTATCTATTACAATTTCCCTGAGATACTACTGATTTTCTGTGCAACAAGCTTCCTTACTGACCTCAAAGCAGTTTAATTAATTCAAAGTCGTCTGGCAAGATTGTAGATTTGTGTTGGGGAAGGAAAAAAATAGGCATTATAAGGAAAACAAAACACTAGAAGCAAAAAGATGAATGGGAAGAGAAGCAGACAAGTCAAATGAGAAGCAGAAAAATAAGCTGGACAAAGAGCAAAAACAGGAGAAGTACCAAGAGATGGAAAAAGCAGGAAGTAGAAGAAAGAAGCTTTAAGAGGACTGTGACAAAGAGAGGAAGGAGGAATGAAAGCATGAGAAGGAAGAGAATGTGAAGTAGCAGGAGGCACAGCACAAACCAGATGTAGACAAAGTGGGAAACCAGTCATGCCTCTGCTTTGTGGCATTAATCACCCCTCCTACGTTTCCAAGTCCATTACATCTGCATAAACAAGTTTATCCACATTCCATAAGCAACACAAATAATTTAGGCCCATCAACGGTCGATTAATAGGACAAATATTTTATGAATAACTAATTCATTAACCACTGAAACATTTTAGTGTTCACACCTCTCAGACAGCAGGAAGATTAAATAATCATAAACTGATTGGGTTCAGGCCAGGTTCCAGCCAGCATCTGGCCTGCTGAAGTGTAAATGTGTGGATTGACCTCTGACCTCAAAAGTTAAAGGGGCAAAGAGAGAATTTTACCCCAGAAAGCAGTGTCATATTGTGCTGTTAAGTTTGGGCAATTAATATAGCTTAACACAGTTGAACTTGCTTTGAATTTGATCAGAACTACAACATGGGAATTTGAAACATCCAGTTATATAACTGCTTTATGCAATCACATTACATTTGACACCGAATTCACATTTGTCAAACCGTACTTTAGAGGTCTCATCTGTGTTAAGAAAGACCAATTAACGTCAGCTCAGCCGCTATGGGAAAGATTATGTAGTGTAAATAGTTAATACATCTCACCATGGATAATAATGAATAAATCAGAAGCACAAGTATAAAGCTACTAAGATTATCTGCTGAAGCAAATTCATTGAACAAGAAAGAAATAAGCAAGTCACAAATATGTTCTTTTTTCTTTATTCACAATTGCCACCTGCTGCTCAGTTCACCTTTCATTGTAGCCTGCTGCCTGCCAACAATTAAGAAAACAAAAAACAAAAAAGTAGAATTACTTAAAAATGCATCAACTGTACAAAGAAGAAAACTCTTTACACAGAGAACACCAATGCCGCATTTTAATAAAAGAGATTCTGAAATAAAAATTTAATTTGTAAAACAAGTAAAACCTTTATATGCCGCAGAGATAAACTTGGAGGATGTCATGCAAAACCAGTGAGTAAAAAAGTGACAAACTGAGTGAGAAAATGATTTGTGGAGTATTTGAAGTAACTGAGGATGAGGAATTTTCTTACAATTACTATTTTCAGCAATTTCAAAATGACTAATGCTTTTGCCAGTGTACTGTGATTGGCTGCTTAACAGCTACAGGCAGACAGTAGAAAATAAAAACGAATGATATGAAACCTCCACTGATTTAGAACTCTTCTTCAGGAAAGATATCTTAAAAAGAAAGCTTAAGACCTGACAGGAAGTTGAGACCATGCCTGAAAGTCTGACTTGTCTCAAATAAAGCTGGACAGATTGTTCTAGCCCATGTAGAGAACTGATACACACAGTCATATGAACCAAATACTAACAAATTCCTTACTGCATCAAGAAAAAAGGGGATGAAAACTCACATGGCTTAAAAGTAGCTCAGCAAATGTGTTTTTGTGGTACAAAGAAAGCAGAATTTGGCTTAGAATCTAGCACAACACCAAATTCTGCCAGTGAAAAGCACAGTCCAATATTTGGGGCAATGTGCTTATTCAAATTCTTTCTGAGAGTGAGATGTGAAAATAAATGCCACTTTCATGTCTGTGCATTAAGTACAGAGCTGGAGTCATGGATGTATAAAGAGAACTCGATACAGCGTCAGAGGCGGGGCCCCGTTCATTCCTATGAAAGCTGCTCAGTGGTGCATGAAGCCAAAAAAGTTCCACTTCCCGGGTATAAAATCTTCCACATAGCTTCAGTGTTGTGCACATTCACATGAATGGCAGGGACTCTATAACTCTGGATTTGGCTATTTATGCATTTTACAACTTTTAGGACATAATGATTTAAATAAGGGCTATTTAAGTGTTCGTACTGGCTAGTTGTTGTACCTCAAAAAAAATGATCCGCCTATTTTACAGACGTCTCTTTCACAATGCAAGTCTATGGGAAAAAGTCTCTTGGGGCCAGTGTGCATCACGAGGCAGACGCGAAGTTGTAATTACAAGGTTTGGCCACTATGACAAATTGGCTTCAAAGCCTGGCGCTCTTCCTGGGGGCTTGGCTGGAGTCAGGACGTGGTTAGCCTAGCTTAGCATAAAAACTAGAAACAGGAGGAAACCACTAGCCTGACTATGTCCAATCTGAAAAACACACCTAACAACAACTCTAAAACTGACTGATAAACACGTATCTCCTTTATTTAACCCATACTTAAACAGAAATGTAAAAAGCCAGAGACACTGCCCAAAACTACAGGGCTAACAGATAAATTGTTACACCAGGTAACTTCCTCTAAATGTCAAATTGTCGTTTTTACATTTCTGTTTATGTATGGCTTCAACAAACTAAATACAACATGTTAATTAATGAGCTTCTGAGGTGTTGGTATGCATGTTTTTGAACTATAAACAGAGCTAAGTTAGCTTTTCTACCCAGTCTTTATGCTAATCTAGGCTACATTTGTCCCGGCTCTAGCTCTGTACAGAACACAGAGACGTGATGTCAATCTTCTCATCTCACTACTGGAAAGAAAGCGAATAAATGTATTTAACAAAAATTCCTACTAGAATTATCACTTAAATCAATAAAATCATCTTCAGCTACAGTCTTTTGCAAAAGCAGAAGTCCACTGACTGAAATCCCATCTCATCAACCTTATCAGGGGTGTCCATAAGACTCAACAGCTTTATGTTACTGTACAACAAAAAAGACTTATAATCTTGCAACCAAGTGAGTGATAAAGGGGAAACCCCAAAAGCTTTATTGCAAAGCTAACACTGCTAATGCTCTACAGTCAAAACCTTCATTAGCAAACAGCTGCAAACACCCCAAACTTTTAAAACCATTTAAAAAACAGAAATGCACCTGAAACTAGACCAGAAGAAGTAGAGATCTGATCCAGTGTTACTGAAGATAAAAAAGGCACAACAAAAGGTCCTGAGGTACAGCAGCCGTCAAAACCGTTTGGCAACACCGACAAGCTAGTTTAAAATAAAATCTCTCACAGAATTCTCTCAAGAAAATGACTTAAAAGTGTAAATCTAGCTGAGAGTAGCCCAGGTAGAAATTTCTGTCCAAGTGTGACCTGAAAGAAGGCGCACATGTTTTTGAACAACAGTTGTGTGACAATAGCTGGGCGGAAATCTCAGCACAGGCAGGAATCACGTAGACCTCGCTTCACTGGAGTCCAGCAAGAAAGAAGATTGAAAAGGCATTCGGTTCACAGATTTGCTACCACAATGCTCAGTGCCTCTCTTGTGCTACCATGTCAGTGCTACTGAAGAACAAAAAAAAAAATTCCTGGATATGGACTCAAGTAGAGGATATGGAGACATTAGACTGGCTAGGTGAAAAAAAAGATAGCTTGGATACGTTTGTCGCTTCATCTCCTGGATTAAGATTTTCAAAAACTGTTATGTGAGGCCATACAGTCCCTGTAGATGTTTGTCAAAACTTATTTCATAAAGATGAAGAAAATAACACATATAACTTGTCTAGTTATAGGATAGGATCAGATTTTTTTTTTCAAGACTGTCTTCCACATGCCATATGTACACTGAAAGAATTGCTGATCGCTGTAATCATCTGTACTGTCCATACCGGCTGTGAAGAGATAACTTTGTAGCACAACTACACTGTAAGAAATAGGGTCCAAAAGTCACATTTCGTTCCGTCTCAGCCCTCTCTATGATGACAGGCTTTTCGCCCAGCCTTCGGGTGTGACCATTCTTAACAGCTACAAACACTTTAGCCTTTAGACGTGTTCGAACACTTTGTACAAACTAGTTTGAATACTTGAGTTGAAGCACACTGAGGCTTTAAGGTTTCAGTATGCTTCAAACTAAGTGCTTGTTGGATCATCGAACAGCATATGAAACCCACTCCCCCCCACAGCTTTCATAAGTCAAAAATGGGGCGGTGCGTCTGGCAGTTTGTGTAACTTTCCGAAGCCGACAATCTGTCCACTTCACAAAGTGACTGACCAGGTGTGCGGAGATGAGAAAGTAGGCAGGATTTGAACTTCTCTCACAATACCATGAATGCCTTCAACAAGAAACTGTCTGAAAGTGCACACCCTTATCCCTATGTGAACATTGCCTCATGCCCTTCTCTATGACAGCAGGCTGTTCTCGCCCAGCACCTCAAATGTGGCCTTTCAGAACAGGTATAAGCACTTTTGCCTTTAAACATGGTCAGACAGCATGTCGTATGAACTAGTTTGTTTCAAGCATAGTAAATCCTTAACTCCAAAGGGATCCTGCCAAGACTGAAATTCCTAATCAAGTCACAGGATCTGACAGGAATATGATGAAAACACTGGCACTAACTCAAACTGCTGACTGTGTCGTCGCGCTACGAAGGGATCGCTTCACTGCCAGTAAGGACAGAAGGAATTATTACAGCAGCCAATAAGTCTTTCAGCGTACACATGGCATGTGAGTATTACATTAAGACAGACTTGAGAATTCAACCTCATCCTTTAAGTCTAGCCCCCAAAGCAAGCTCTAAAACAGATTACATATTCTGATTTCAACCTACTGTGCCAAATTAGAAACCGAAAAAAGATTGGTGCCATTTCTGTCAGAACACATTAAGTGCTGAATTTATCTCACCTTCAAAATCCGCCTGAAGAAAAGAACTTTCCTCTGCTTGGATCAGTTAAGAATAGCAGCACAAAACAAGAGAACTAAAAACATATCGCTTCCTGTACATGGGATGGTCACTGCAAGGACTCTTTAAGGATTTTTAAAAACTATGAACAGATTAAGGAAGAACAGAGGAAGGAAGAATTCTTTATATTCTGCCTGTAACAGGTACAGACCCCATGTTCTCAGCCATTTACATTTCACTATCCCTTTTTGATACTATGGCTGAAACCATTTCCCTCCCTGAATGTGACAGATGAACTCAACATGGATGATTAAAGATCCAGAGAAAAGTTGGAGCAGCACAGAATTAAATTCAGATGTGTAAGGTTTGAAAACAAAATCAAAGCAGATTCAAGAAAAAAATATTAATGCTTCACCCCTGAATTGATCAGAGATGTTTGGCACTTTATTGTACTGAGTCCAGACATGTTGAATCGACTGTGGATGGATCGATGGAAGCAGAAGGAGTGTCTGAAGTCACATTGAGAGGGTTCAGACGATGGCGTTGGTGCCCCGGAGGCCAACCCCGCGGGCAAACTGCTCCAGCAGGCCAGAGATGGCGCCAGAGGGGCTGGGCGCCGAGGACTTGAGGCCCACGGTGGAGCTGTAAGCCGCCAGGAAGACTTCCCGCACCGCCTCCAGACGGGCCTGACGCTCAGAGGGGAAGGGACACCTGGAGAGGAGAGAGGAAGCAGAAGAAACAAGAGGGATCAAGATAAGAGGACAGGAAGAAAAAGGTTAGGGAGGGAAATCCTACTTTAAAAGTGCTGTAAAAATAATAAAGATAGGAAGAAAAAAGATCAAGTCTGCCAAGAAATCAGAAGAATAGGAGAACTGAATGACGCAGGCAGAGGCAGTTTGGATCAATCCCTCTTGGGCCACAATGTATTCCTGAATTAACCATCACAGAGCTCACACACTCATCACCACCATCTCTCTGCTTCTCTCCCATCTTCCCAGTTCCTCTCATTTCCTCCGAATAAAGATGAATAGATATTATTTGCCTTTTCCAACTGCAAGTGATGCTGGTGGGACACACTCAGTCTGGCAGTCAGATCAAGCAGAAATTAAAATGTCCCCCTGCTGGGAGCAGAGAGTAGGAGGATGAGTCAGAGGGAGAACCCGGTGGAAGATTAATCTCTCTTGATTCTCCTCCTCATCTGTCGCTTGGTTCAGTGGGGGGACAGAGAGCGGCGACAAAAACTAGGTTCTCTGACAGGAAACCATATCTGCTGAACAATAGTCATTTTTTACATGAAGACATAAACAAACGTTTCTCTACCTAAAAATGACTTTGTTTTTTGAAGAATATTGACCAAGATGTGTACTGAGCGGGACGTTAAAGCACCTTTGGCATTTTTGTACTGCAGTATTTTGTTATTTATAGGTTGTCATATACATGCCGATACTGCACACATGCAAGTGCCATCAGTGTAACACAAAACAAAAACTGTTGATCAGTACGCATGCAATCATTATATAGTTGTTCTCATTTACACATTTCTTCTGTTTCTGTTGTCAGACAACTGAATGAGTATAAAACAGTAATTTCATCTCGGCTCGTTTCCTTGTTAACCAGGCAGTCATTCCCAAGCTGCCGCACTGCTATTGGAATCATGATTTTATGATCATGACATTGTCTGGCAACTGTGACTTGTGATTGATTATAATGACATTTAAAGTGAGTAATCGCAGAAAATTAGAGGCAACAAAAGGTTGTCTTCTGAACTTTCCTGTCACACAGCCTCCGACTGTGTCTGTGCAAGCTTACATCACTGCTTTGAAAAAGCTCAGGTTTCCCTGTATGCCCTAAAATGCCAGTCAGGTGTTTAGATGGAGCGTGTAGTACAGTAATGTTAAACACAGCCAAAAAGCCTCTGTTACCACATCTTAATGAGATGCACACTTGTATTCAAAATGTTTGTAAAACATGAAAAAAGCTGCTGAGGAACAGATTGCTTTAAATACTCTTCCAGTGGACATTAGAACCGTAACAGAGTGGACCCAGTGGACATCCAGGGTTAGGATGGGCTCTGTGAGGCTGTACACTGGGTGCTTATGACTAACATCTGCTACTAACATTAGCACTCAACACAAAGTAAAGCTGGGGCTGATGGGAATGGCATTAGTTTTGCATAAATCGAGTTAAGTATTGGACAAAAAGAATTTTGATCTGCTGGTGATGCCAGGTAAAACGTCACCAAAGTCATTGGGATTTATCCTCTGGGGAACATAAATGTCTGCACCAAATTTCATGACATAAACATCCAATATCGATCGTAATGTTGGATGGACCAGAGAGGTTGACCAACTGACACTGCCATCCCAAGAGTCGCCGCTAGCAATGGCTAAAAAGACATTCTATGCAGTTAGCAAAACAAAAATAGAGCCATCATAACTTGCTACCACAAATGCTTAGTGAACGTCTCTTCAATAATACTCAAGCAAACCCATCATCCAGTGGCAGACTTTGCTAATTTGATCATGACACTGACACTTGCACTATTCAGGGTGAGCTTATTTTGCTCAGTAAGAACAACGGAAAATAATGCACTGGTTAGCTGAGGCGGTAAATCACTGTGTCAAACCCATACCTTAACAGAACCATCAGTAACACTTTAACAGAGTTCCAACAGAAAGCCTGACAAGACGGAAAATGGTAGAGGGGTTGTACAGTGTTACTTACATTCGTCCACTGGGTCCTTCATCCTGAAAACTGAAGGGCAGGGGGGAATCGTAGGCAGCAGCAACAGCAGATGAGGTGGAGGAGGCTGAGGCCAGAGGTGGAGGGAAGTGAGCGTGGTCATGGATGCTGCCACAACCTGAAACTATCTGCCAACTCCCGTACTCTGTAGAGAGGGAGGAACCTGACCGAGCGTAGTCTGCTGCTAACCTGAGAGAGACAAATAGAAGAAAGAGTGAGGAGATGTCAAAGACAAAATGACAGAGACAAAGAAAGAAAGAAAGAAAAAGCACAACTGACAGGACTCTACCGCTCTGTACCTATTTTTGGTGGACTATACAATATCACCTGTCCAGTGACTTGCGTTCTTGAATTGCTTCTTGATTATAGAGTGCTGCAGGAATGAGTCCTAAAACCCAGAAATGAGTCAGCATTTTTGCACTTCCGGTTCCCTCGTCTCCAGGTCAATGGGGTTTCTTGAATGGGTTTTTGGTTAGATAACCTAAACTCAAATAACTCAGATAACTCGTACTTTCCCAAAGGCTTTTGTAGAAGAGGTAAGCACTCAAAATTAAATCACAAGTTGGAAGCTTAGTGGTGGTGATGTTGAAGTCATGCAGCTATGGTGTAGTTTGTTTACAGCCTAACGTTAGCTTTTTACTTCTGGCGATTGCATTTACGCTTCAAATATCATAAAAGTGGTGTTCATTTGTGAAGATGATCTTGCTGAACAAAACGTGTAAGTATCATAAACTTGTGTTTTCCCAGAGTTTATTTTCTGCAATAATCCAAAATCCAATGGAAGAATCCCATTGGCTTTTTGTGGAGGGAACCAGGGTGATGCTAACTTCCAGGTTGGCCTACAAAAAACGTCTTCCCTGCAGCACTCTATAATCTGGTTCTTTAGCTAGTGAACATAGTGGAGCATTTAGCAGCTAGTCGCTGCAGAGTCAGGTGATAATTCTCTGTGGGTTTGTCACTACAAGCAACTCCTTCCACATTACACATCGTTATTTGTTGTTGGCCTACAAAAAAACATCCCTGCAGCACTCTATTGGTATCATTACATAAAAACCAACTCTTTACGTACTGAACCCAGCCAGTAATATTTTGGTAGCTTGGGGAGTGATCTGTGTGAATATCTGTTTTAAAAACCATTTGATTGGAGGAGAGAACTCTTCTTTAACCACTAACTGAAGTAAACACTGCAACATGGAGGTACTGTAAGAGAGACATTTTCACGGACATTTCATGTTCAGGCAAAAAATATCACCTGCAACTCAGCTGATTGGTGGAAAAAGTAATGTTAAAATGTTAAAACTGGAAAAACTGGAGGCAAACACAAATCACCACAGAGTAGTAGGCTATATAAACTACTGAAAATGTCATCTTGCTGTGTTGTTGGGTGCCAGAATCGAAGGAGTAATGGCTCCAAGTTGAACTTTTATCACATACCAGCTGCCACTGCCAGTCAAAAAAAATCGAAGACAACTAACATTCTGGTTAAATGCGATCCATCAAAAATGCACGTGTTTGTAGCGCACACTTCAGGTTCAGGTAAGGTTAAATATAGTATTGTCTGTTGTAGATATGGATAACGTTATGTGTCTAAACGCTCAGAAACTTGGAGGAATAGGTAATTTCTCTTGTAACGCTAACTCTTTTAGCACATTAGCTAACTCAAAACCTAACTAAAGTCTTGTATATGACCATTCAGGACATAGTTATGGGCATCTAAAGATTTATACGCCCTCAGTTTCTCTTTACTACACACACTTGGTTTGTCAGGTAGGTCTAAATGTCTGGCCATTCCACCGTAGGTAATGCTGTCAGATCGTCCATCCATTGAGTCAGCGTGTAACATTACGGGTCGGCCAATCTGGTCCCATTGCTAAATGTTAACTTTTTCAAGTAACACTCGCAGTCCTGGAGAGCGATGTTCAGCAAAACTTGTATTTTCTTCAGCCAAACTTGCTAGCTAGTGTTAGCTAACGTGTTCAGGGAATTATTCTGCCTCTACCTAACCTCTACCCACAAAAAAACGTCAGAATGTTTACTAAGAGAAATTATTCAGTGTGAGTGCTGAACACCAGAGGAAGAGACTTTCTTATTGCCCATGCATGAGCTGCAGTTTGAGGCCACAGGCTCAGCAGTACAGACAGAGTAACCCGCTTCTGAGTAAAATGAAGAAGCTCCAGAGCTGAAGCTCTGTGCCTCTGGTGATCATCCAAAATTTACATTACTGAAGTTAAGTGTGCGCATAAAAATAAGACAGCACGCAAACTTGGACTGGCTGACGGAGCTGTATCAACTCACTCACCTTCTCCCAGGGACAGCCAATGGGCTACTGCCAGTGCGTGTGGCACCGTGTTCTGATTGGTTGGAGGAGGACGAGCTGGAAGACCTGGCCTCGTTGAGTGGATGGTAGAGGTGCTCGTCCAGAGGGTTCTGTTTATTCCAAACAACCATCTGAGGAGAGGAGGTTGTGGCTTTTCTCCTGAGGAGAGAAAGAATACATCAACATCCACAGAGGAGGAGGACCGTCGTCAGTCACGTTCTGGGCCTAAGCCCTGTTAAGACGGAAATAGACGCTGCATGGAAGAAAATAGGGCAGTCATTCATTTAAATGAGACCACTGCGTTGGCACAGAGGGGGCCCAGACGCAAAGCTCTGGCAAACATTTTGTTTTACCTGGCTCATTTTGCCACAACAAAATGGAATGTAATCTGGCAACACCCTACGCTGGAAAGCCAGCACAAGCGCATCCTGCTGATTTTGCAACGTAAACATTGTATTTCTACTACCTCACAATTATCGAGATAAAAGGCTCACTTCTAATTCTTCTAATGCCCCCCATGAGCCCTAAGCACTGAGCCCTTACAGACTTTATTTGAAGACTGTACCATCACTGTAAGTATCTGAGCGCTGTGAACAGAGACATTTCTGTGGACAGAATATTTTAGACTGTATGTAGTTTAATTAATTGGAGTTTGGTATTTGCTCCCTGTACAAATGTGTACTTGCAGACTACTTCCCTGTTTGTTCATTTTTCTTTGTTTCTTTGTTTCTGATTCTGAGTGGTTATTCCACTGTCACCACCCTTTTAATATCACAATGCAATGCATTTTGGGTTGTTCCCTTGAGTAAAGTCTGCAGAGTTGCGACTCAAAAAGTCCACCAGCACTCAAGCACTTGTGGATTTCACAGTGTGACAGCCCTGAACTCTCACACTTGCAGAGAGAGTGTCAAAGCCTGTGAGGTGCTGTTTTAGGCCTGAACACTGAGATACCTGCAGGTCTGTGGGTTGTTTGTTCATGGCAATGCTCAAATTTAAACATACTGACAAAATATGAATGATAAACTTATATAAAAAGGTCTATCTATCAACTTTCCAAAACATACAATAAAAAATATTTAAAAAGAAATGAATCCCTGAAGTTTCTGAGTCTGTGTGTGTGATACTGACCAGCTGGAGGCCTGGGGTTGGCTGGAGAACAGGTCCACAGTGTCGTGCGTGAGGCTGGAGGCGCCGCCCGCCTCCTCAGTGATGAGGGAAAACTCACTGCTCAGACTGGTCACACTGCCGCGATCTTTCAACTCTGAAACCCAACACACGGCAGGGCTGTTAGTTCACATTTCTAACTCCATAGACCTTTACCACGGCAGACATTTCCACAAATCATAGCAGGAAAAGCACAGGTGTCCAGTACAGAGAGCTGAAGTGAAACCTTAACTTCCGCGTTCTGTTCCAAAAGTAAGGAAACCTCATTCAAAATCCTACTGACATTTGTAACTATGCTAACAACTAAAAATCCAGCTTTGGAGCAGAGTCTCTCTCAACAGTATGTTGTGTGGCTCGCTTCATATGTTTAGAGAAGGATGAAACATCTATCCATTTATTCTTTCAGTGTAAAATAACAATGATATTTTGGTCAATTTCAATCATGTTTTCAATACCACTAATGTTACTCACTGTATTATAAAGATATAATTTGTTATTATGACAATATGTGTGACAAATCTCTAAACTATATTGTTTTTTTTTTTTGTTTTTTTTTATTGGGAAAATTCTTTATTCATAAACAGTTTTTTAGGTTCACAGCCCTCTTTCCCTTTTTTTTATTGAATTTAACTCTATGCTTAACTCTCTTGCTCTTACAATCAATAAAAAAAGCAACAGGTCCTTAGAATATTACAGAAACAAATGTGACGAAACCCCCTGAAGTCAAATGAATTGCTCTAATGTCTGTCCTAATTTAACTTAGATTTTGATTGAGTTTTGTAGTATTATTATAATTATTTAATATGTATTTGTCTGTCATTGCATTGATTTATTTTGTCTTTATCCCTTAAGTTTATCCCCTAATATTTATATATTATATTTTGTTGTTATCAGCTCTCTTATTGTGTTTTGTACTTGTTTGTGCCTGACGTAATATGTACTTTTCAACTTTTTGTTGAATAAAGTTATATAAAACTGAAAAAAAAGGTACTTAAACTTACTTAGAGGAGGTCCTGGTATTGCTGGTGCTGGAATACCTTAATGGGACACTTAATGTAACTGAGCCATTGTTATTGTTATTAATTGCACCTATGCTTTTCCTGTCATGACATGTCAAAATGTCTGCTGTGAAAAGATCTATACTTCACACTCCTGTGCAGTATTAGAAGCCTTTATTCTAAACATTGTTTTCAGCAGCTTTTTTCTTCCTTTTCCTCCTCCAGTTGTGCCAAAAGTGTCTATAAATTAAACATAAAATAAATCTATTAAACAGATTTTAAAAATGGTTTCATTATTCAACATAACAGGTAGACAAACCTTGATCATGTGTGAGCACAGTGAATACTGAATAGTCCTCTATCATTACAGCAAAAACTTGGTACATAACAGAAAAGATAAGAAGCTATTTATAGCTGTGAAATAAAGCAGTATACTTTATTGTATAGAGAGATGAAAGTGCTGTGTTATCACCCAGAGTCTCATTGTTTTGTCTCTGCCCCGACACTGTCTGTGCTCGCAGCACTCAGAACCTTTGTTATTCCTCATTGCATCAGTCCAGAGGCAAGTGGCAGGAGCTCCCAATGCTGCTACAGTACAAGTACGTCACCAATAACCGTTGGTCTGAGATATAACATAATGACACATAACACTTTTCCTACACAAGTTTGTGACTTTTGTATTAAAGTCAAGATGAAATGAAAAATGTCTTTTTAACCCTTTTAGATCACATCCCTGATCATACTGTGCACCTATTTAACAATATATGCAAAAGAAAATACACAAAATCAATTTCTTTGTATTCTTATATCAAAATCCAATCATGTTTTCTTCCTGTAAAACACAATATGACGTGCTTATGTAAGCTTGAACCAACCAATTTCAACCAATAATATCATGACATCCACCCATCAATCAATCTTCAACTTTTAGCGGCACAGAGCTAAGATTCGTTAGTTAGCTAGCTAACAACAGCATGGTACGTCGCCCACTTTTCAACATTCAAACCAAATTCCTCCTAACATTATGTCCCGCCTGCCTTTCCTGTTTCCCTCAGAAATACGTCATGTACGGAAGCTCGATACTCTCGAAATGGCATTTCCTCTCGACTTTAACAAATATATGGAGCTCAAAAGGCAAACATGGGAAATATTCTAACTGTTACACGATTCCCCCAGTCACCGTTATGATCCTACCTGGGCACCAGTACTCAGTTCCATGAAGCATCCTAATTTAATGTTTTCCATTAAAATTCACTGAATGTTAAGAATAAACAAACAAGATATACCTTAAGCCCTGTATGATATATGATTACATGTATTTACACTTCTTCAGTATTCTTTTAAAATCAGTGTAACATTGCAAAATAGCCCTTTGCAATAAAGTAAAAAAAAAACCTTCAGAAACCATAAACAGCTGTTTCAAAAAGTTCAGACATGGTTAAGGGTTTTTTCTCCATTGCAAAATATAAAAGTGGAGTTAGAAGAGTTTTTTTTCCCTGACTGGAACACTGTTTTTATATCAAATTGTAACTTTAGCAACTTGTTAGTAGCTGACGATGCTACCTTTAACAACAAGAAAACCAAGGTGAAATGTAGCTTTCTGTACAGTGACACCAACAGGTAGTTGGCGAACAATAGTAGTAGCACTACTCTAATTAAACACAATAATAATGGACTAAATAAAGTTCATTTGTGTGTTAAATGAGCTACATCTATCAATGGCGCCTTTTATCCAGGCCTGTCTGGCAGGAGGAATGTATGAGACACACTGACTTACTTAACTGGCAGAGGTCTTCCACAGTGAAATCACTGTCTTTGAAGTGGGAGTTCTTCCTTCTGAAAGAAACAGAAATGATGATGAAATAACATCAGAAAGAACAAGAAAGAACATCAGATACTGGAAATTTCACACAGTTGAAATTTGTCTTCACAAGCTGGTTATTCACTGAGTTAGTTATTTACTGTATGAGTGTTACTGTGAGCCTTTAGCAACAGATAACTATAGCTTTATAATACATATTTTGTGTCAAAGGAAAAGCTTCACAAGGAAGGAAAGAGGGTAATATAACATAAACGGAGGAGGAACACACCTCTGTTTCTTAACAGCAGAGAACTTCTCTGAGACAATGTGCTTCAAAAAATTGAAGCAAAAAAAGAAAATCTGAGGGAGAAAAAAACATTTTGATCAGAGGGCAAACACAGCAATCAAACATAAATCACTTTTAGATCAAGACAACAGCCCAGTAGGCGTCCTAATACACACTGTCCTTTCACATGAAACAGTAGTAGGTGAAGAGAGCAACACACTACAGCCAGCTGTTACCAGCAGCTACAAGAAAGTGAAATGAATGTGCCTAAAAGAACATGCTCTGTGACTGTATTTAATTCTGTTCTACTTAGACTATTCTTGCTGTAGATATTGACATTTCTGCCATATTGATAGATTCCTCCCTCTGTGATCATTGACTGTTGATGCAAAACAGCTATTTAATAAAGAAGCCCTCTCTCTTTGATTGTCAAGGACTGACGCCAAAACATGATGCTAATGATGATTCAGACCACTTCAGACAGCTTTTCTCCAATTAACCTCTAGTGTGCCTGCACTGACACTTAGAGTCCGACTGATACTAGATTTTTGAGGACAATACCATTATCGATATTTAAGACAATGATATATTGATTTTCATTATTGTACATAAACACTGTTACCACGAAATGTATGAGCAGGACATTTTATTTAAAAAAATAAACTTTGTGGTGGACAAACTGCGAATGGCATCATCATATCTGATGGCAGATTTCAGCTGATAATAATGGCCATGCTGATGTATCTGTTGGGCTCTACTGAAGGAGTTTTAACACAGGAATAAAATATCTGGGCTTTTATTGTTTAAACCAAGCTGTATTATTATCATCATCATCATTTTATTTTTATTTATTCATTTTATTTTATTTGGAAAGTGACCATGTACAATATTAAACATACATGTTACCATTTGACGTATTGTACCACAGTTAGCTTAAAGCTCATTTTCATCTGCAGTCCCTTGGCAGGTCACAATTAAAACATCCACACAGTGATAGAACAGCACTAAACAAACTAGACAAACGACACAAGGCACATTATACAAAATTACACAGAGTAGTACATCACACACATACACACACACAGCTAGGGTTAATTTTGTCAGCTATTTTTTTTTATTTAGTGTTAGTCTTAGTCCTGTGTCAAACGTCCTTGTTAGTTTTTATCATATATAGTCAACCTCATCCTGTTTTTTTTTTGTTTTTGTTTGTCAAGTTTTAGTTGACTGAAAGTTTGGGCATTTTATAACCTGGGAACCAGACAAATCTGCGGGCTCATGTTTTATTTGCTCTTGCAGATATATCTGGTACCCCTCCCATCCTGACAGATTTCCAGCCGACCAGGCCTGAGTCTGGCCAATCACAACCATTATCGTATTTGCGAATTGGTCTGGCAATGTCAGGCAAGGCATTTTAGTCTTAAGTTAGTCAAAGAAAACCAGAACTATTTTAGTATAGTTTTAGTCAACTGTTGGCATTTTAGTCTTTTCAGTCATCAGATTATATTGAACATTACAGTCAGTCTAGTCTGGCCAAAACCAATAATGTTTTGTCAGATTTTATCTTATCATTATCTGATGAAAAACACAGGTTGAATGATTAAGAATGCAGCTTTGCAGAAAGTGTCTGGTGGTCCAGCGGTCTAATGGTATCCGTTTAAGGAATATATACATGTTCTGATTTGCATATTTCTTTTGAACCAACACAATTCAACAACCGGCCTGGGGCCCAGTACTCTCTTTAAAACTATTAAATATCACCTTGTTTCCTTCTTCCAAGCCCTGGTGTTGTCACTGTTAACATTAACTTGCTTTCAGTTAAATAGTTGATGTACGTCACTCTGAGTCCTCCTGACTGTGCTCATTGTGTGCTGCCAGTGTAGTCCTGATATAGAACGCACAGCACAGGACAGGACACGAAACTGCTGCATTGAAAAAAACTGTCTATAATATTGGTCTCCTGTTTTTTGTCAACAAAAATAAAGAGAGATTTGGTAATGTTTTTATTTTTTAAACTACATTTTAGTCCCGTCTTTTCTTCGTGAACAATATTGCATGTTGATAAAGTCACAGTTAGTGTTTAATGATGTCTGTGCCGTCTCATCTTAGTTGTGGAGAAAAAGTCATATTTAGTCATAGTTTTTGTTAACAAAATTGACACTACACACACACCATGTCAGCAACAAGTATATGTTAGACAAATATCACAATCCTGGAAAAAATGAACTTCATTTGGAGATAAACTTACCTCCTCCCCTTTGGAGAGTCGATCTGGCAGCATGTGACTGGAAATAGACACAGAAAAATGTACTGCATTACATGCCAGTTGCCACTTATTTATGTAAGAAAAAAAAACTACTCAACAAAATCCCATGTTGTCAGATAACATTTTTGATATTAATGCTAAATTGACTGAGTGCAAGTATTAGAGAAGTGTGAAAACTGTTTACTGTTGCTAGATATCAGTAGGGCTAAGTGAGAAGAGGGTTTTTTGGAATTAGGGTGAACTGGCCTTTTAACTCAGCCGATTAAAGCACAAGTCAAGGACTTCACTGGGGGATCATTATAAAACCATGATTTGCTTTTTATTTTTTTCCTTTAACATATCAAGACAACTTAAAAAATGAACTGCTCAGAAAGTGTATGAGCACTGGTGCAGAATCTACTATACTCTCGAGAGTGATTTTGTCACAGTGATTACAGGTATATTTTGGTGCTGCTGCCAATGTTTATGGCCACGAAAGAGTCCAGAAATGAAGAGATTACTCTACAAATAACCTGGAGTCCAAATATGATTCAGTCGTGAGTGATGAGGTGAAGTGCAGCAGCTACAGCACCTCGGGTCTCTCCCTCGGTCTCTCTGCTTTATCCAACTCCAACTCGCACGCACGCACGCACGCACGCACGCACGCACGCACGCACGCACGCACGCACGCACGCACGCACACACTGCTTGGCCAATGTCCCGAGGTCTTGGGCAAGCCTGCTGATGTATAATTACACGGGCTAGCTGGCAGTGAAGGGGCTTTTTACGAGACTGCCTCTGATGAGCTCAAATTGGAGAGATTGTGCTGGTAATTATGAAAGGAGAACCCCAAGAGAGAGAGAGTGTGTGTGTGTGCGTGACAGAGAGAGAAAATGTGGAGAGTGGGAGGATAAAAGACGCGGTCAAGAAAAAAGCCAGAGCCGTACTAGTAGCCTCATGTTGTCCTGGCCTCCCTCTCCCACTGCTCCCTGTGCTTCATTAACAAGTCACTTTTCAATTATGCGTCGCAGACAAACACGGTGCCTCTCAGACCAGATGTCACAGAGAAGTTGCAAATGCACCTCTAAAGTATTTATGTCGGCTAATGCGCTAAGAGTTATGGCCCAGCGTAGTCATGAAATTATGATGAATTATGGCGATAAAAGGATCTCGATATGGGATTGTGATCAAATTTATGTCGATTAACACTGATAAACTTTGGACATTTTTTACTCAATATGGATAGATCTAGCTGCCTATCACACAGCAGAAATAAACGCTACAGCAGCCAGTCAGTCTGCATTTTTTGGCTTGCACGTCAAAGTACACGCCCATTTCCTACCACAAAGCATTGTTGAGTTACTAGTGCACAAAAGTGGACGTCCTCTGGAAAAGAGCAAAACAATGAGTGGAACTGAGGGGCATGAAAGGGACAGTGAAAGTAAACTTGCGTTATCCTCCAAAGCTGAGGAAACTGGAATAGCAACACAAAGTCAACTATATGGAAGTGGTTTGGATGTTTCAAAAGCAACGAAGTGCAGATTAATACTGTCTGCAACCACAAAGACCTTTTATAAAGTATGGAATCCCTTTGTTAACCATATTACAGAGAAAATCCAATTATTTGCTGTTCCATAAAAAGGAAAAAGGCAGACTTAGCAATGTCCACTTAATACAGTTCTATCTGCACTGCATTTTGTTTTGGTTTTTTTTACAAATACATATCCAATAGCCTACTATTTTCTTATCTTGTCTTTTTATTTATTTATTTTGGATTACTGGGGGTTAGCTTTTTTATTGTATGTTGGGTTTTTTTTAATATCACTATGTCCTGTTTTGTTCTGTTCTCGTCTTTTATGTGTACATATTGTGTCACTGAATATATCACACTGTATTGTACCATTTGTCAAATATATAAAGTCGGTCTGCAAAATATGCTGTCGGTCGGTGCCAACCAAGATGGGAAACGCAACAGATCTTTTCCATCACATGAAAAGGTAGCATCCCAGTGCAGACAAGCTAACAGTTAAATGTTTACATTATTTTTATGTTAATAAACTAGATTCTAAAGTTTAACTAACGAACCCTCTGGTTTCTTCAGTCATTATCAGGATACTCTTCAAACTGGCAGCATTATCAAACGATATATCGTGATAAATATCCATATTGATCAAAGTGGAATAAATTATTGTGATCATATTTTCTGACATATTGCCCCACCCTACGATGTAAATGATTGTTTTTACCCGAAGAGGAACCAGTCGTAAGCGATGGACAGATACAGGATCTCGGCCGGCTCCAGGCTGGCGTGCACCGCGCCGTCCTGTGAAAAATATAGAGCAAGTCAAACATCTCAAACATTCCCATGTTAAATAAAACACCATGGGTCAATCATCCACGAGATGTCACGCAGCGCCGCACACCCAAACTGGATTTCTTATTCTGTTTGAAAAGCACTCCACATGTGTGATCTGTGGTTTCATGAGAAGCTTCCAGTATGAACCACATCTTGAGAAAAAAGATTACATATTTATAACATAAGGGTTCTATTTTTAATAAAGGCAGTCAATACTGAAGAGACTAATTAGAGCGCGTGTTTGAAATGGTAAATTAGTTTTATGTTGAGAGGTATGAATGAGGAAGGGTGCTGGGGCCGAGGCAGATGGATTCAGCGTGGGATTACCCAAGTCACTAATGAATGTTGGAGGGGCCAAATGAGCTGGGTGACTGAGTGTCATGTGGAGAGACACCGGGGGAGAATAAAGAAGATGAAAAGACAGAAAGAGAAAAGTAAGAACTTACTGCCCACAGAGACAGCCTGAGGAGGGACACAAACAGGGGTGTCCGGTCCCAGCCTGATATGCAGTGCACCAGGAGGCCACTCTCATCTGAAACAACACACAACACACACCTTCAAGACCAACAACAACACTCTCAAGTGCTCTTTAAAGGATCATAAGTGCATTATGAATAGGGTATAGAATTTACAACAGAGGAGCAGGCCTGAAGAATAGAAATCCTTTTTGTAAAGTACTAAAACAGAAAATTAGATGATATAATAGCAAATTATTAAACTGGGAAGACAGCAGTGAAAGAGTGTGCATGACAACAAACGTATTCAGTGCTGAGTGAGTAAACTATAATCTTCATTCATCCTTCATCCTTTCATAAACTACCAGGAATATAAACAAAAGTCAATTTTCAGAAAAAAAGTATTAATTTACAGCATGCATTAAAATATCCTCAAAAGGAAACCAACATCAATTTTAAACTACAAGTATTTATTAGGTTGTACACTCTGACCCACAAACACAGAGATGGGTAAACTCCAATTAACCTGAACTACAAAGAGCTGAGACATTAGTCACCTAAAAGCTGCTTTCAGTGATTTTTTGTGGTCCCTTGGGGACAGCAGAAGATGTAAATACAACACTGGCATATTATTACCATCATAAGGTGGTTATGGTAAATGTTGCCTACGTGCAAATTGCTGTTACGGAGCAACAGTAGCCGTGTTTCCATTTAACTGTCAAAGGGAATTTTACGCAAACTTTTGAAATGTCCATCAACTGGTTTGGAGCGATTAAACTAGGCTCATTGCAAAGTGTAGTTTCATCAGAAGTTGGCGATATAGGCTATGCTTTACACATGGCTGTAATCTGCAGTAAACAGAGTAGAAGAAGTAGAGGTTGCGAACCAGAAACAAAACAAGTGGCCTTGGCTATCTAACCCATCTAGAGAAACATGGAGAGAGGTCCTCAGGAATTTGTTTCTAATTGTTCTTTCATATGTCAGCTAGTGTTGGCCATGTTTCATGCTGTCCGGAGACAAAGACAAATTAACGCAGAACAATTCAGCAGAAACAGCTGATCAGTCCTGTGAGTTAAATGTTTGGCAGCTTTAAATGATTTTAAACACAAGTCATGGACATTTTCGGACTGGAATGTGCGTTTGCAATTGTTCTTTGTTGAGAATTATGGTTTTTATGGGTTCAAATGCTTTTTATGTTTTCCTCCTCCTCCTCCTCCACCTCCTCCTTCCTTTGTGTAAGATTCTTTATGTTGCCATTTTGGGAAAAAAAATAAAAGCAAAACGCGACAAAGTGCAATGGAAACAGACAGCAAATAAACCTGGCTACAGTCCGCAGTTTATCGATGACCAAAATGAACTATTAAGTTAAATAAACATTGATGATTAATTTTTTTGCCAATTGATTCATTGATTTTGCGCATTTGTACAAATCCTCAATTAATCAATATAATCAGGTGATTGATAGAAAATTAATTATGACAATTTAGATTTCCTCTGTATCACTGTAAATTGAAAACCTTTGAGTTTTTGACTATTGATAAACTCAGGAAGCATTTTAAGGCCTCACTTTGATATCTGCCAACTAAAAATTGGGCTCCGTCATTACTTTAACATTTAATGTCTGCTTAAATAATCAATGAAAGAAAAGAATAAGCAAATCAGTCATATGTTGCACTTCTTTCCCATATTCCAATTTGAACCCAAGCCTAAGTCACAATCCTAAACCAACATTAAAACCTTATCTGATCCTACTTCCACAAACACAACCACCACCACCAGCACCACCACCTACCATCACTGTTGATGATGTGGAGCAGCAGCTTCAGGTAGTTCTGGGTCTGCTCCACCAGGTCCCACGACTGAACAACACACACACACAAGGGTAAATACACTCTTGGTACAACAGAGAAATGAAAGCTTTGGTTGCACAGTGAGGTTTTAAACCAGACAATGTTCCCCTTACATTTCCCCTTGAAGTTGGAAAAACCATCTTACACCACACTGTCTGGCAGTAGCATATTCTGTTATATCAGCTTGTTCCAGCTCTTTGTTTAACCAAATAAAAGATTCAAACCCAAGTCTCTATGTTTTTTAATGGTTGGGCCATAATTGTATATACATCTCTTCAAAATTCAGCCTCACATATATGGTAGCTTTGGATTCTAAATTAAAGTTACTGCATGTGGGTTTGGCTGGACAGTGTGAGTCACTGAGCTTTTAACCACACTGTACCTATTACTGTATGTGTGTGCAGTGCAATTGGTTATGAATCATGAGCAAAGCACTTTGCAGGATGGACAACAGATGGCACTGATGCACCACAAATAGTACAGAGAAAACCAGAGCCACAGCTGGTTGAGTGTGTACAGCTGAGTACAACAGAGTGAAGACATATCATGAAAAGAGAAGAGGTAACCTGGTATTGAGTCCAGTCAATGTTCAAGTTTTGAGTAAAGCACACAGGGATTGTCAAAGGAGCGTCCACATAGTCCTGTCGGTGGAGACACAGTGACATCAGATGAATACAGCAGAGCCAAGTTACTGTATAATCACAGACTGAACAGACTCTATACCTGATTCCAGTTGAACACCAGACCCTCTGCTGTGTAGTCTCTGTCTTTGTAGTCCTTAAAAAACTCACACCCTAAAAAAGACAAGCACACATATATATTCACCACACATTCAACACACTTGGTCAAGATTATTAGCTGAAGCCACAGAATGTGGCCCTCATCTCCAAAATTCAAGTAATAAACTCTTTATTACTTTGAGGTCCAGCTACAAGCAAACTACATGGACAATGAAGTCATCTGTTGTCATATGTTTAAAATCAAACTCCTATCCCCCAAATGACAGACATTAGCTGTGTTTACATGGACCCTAATATTTCACTAACAACAGGAACAGTAGCCCAGTCAGAATAAAAATACCTCATGTAACCACCTCAATCAGAAGAGGCTGACCCGATCCAGTCCAATCGGAAGGAATTGGGTTGAGAGGGGCGAAGTAAACCTTTGATAATCTGTTCAGTAGGAAAATATTAGAACCTAATAACCATGTAAACGCTTAATCCGATGGTTTCTCTCTGGTTGGAATAAATAGATTCTTTCTGTGCATGTTTGCCCCACGTGGGGGGAACATTAGGTGACATGAATGAGTTTCTGGGAGGGACAAAACATGGCGGCAGCAAAACTAAACTGCTCTGTGGCTGATACAACTTATTTGTTGGAGACCTTTAAAGATTTAAGGATTGTTGAACGCCTTGACGGACAAAAGGCTCGAAGCAATGAGAAAGATGAACAAAGCCAAAAATGTCAAAAAAGTTCTATTCTGATTAAATGCTTTGGGGCATGTAAACGCACATCTTATCAGATCACTTTATTTAGCGTCCATGTAAAGAGTTAAAGAGGTACCGCACACTTAAACATGTTTTTTCAGCTGTAAACTAAATATGACTGTACTGTGATGAAACACATCAATGCTGCTGTTAATATTGACATTTCTTACCAAATGTATAAAAATCAGCATTTCATGGGTTGAAAATGGCTCAACACGCCGTCTACTGTTTTAAATCAGTCCTGAACCTGTAAGGCCAATTCTAACATAGAGTCAACCAGTTGGGACCTGTCTACGTCATGAAATTTATATAAAAAAGACTCTAATCAGTGTCAGTCAGTTTTGTGTCTCCTGACCCAACACTACGTAGCCACGAGGCCACGCCCCCTACAGGTGTTGTTCCCTCACTCGTTGCATTTTTTAAATTTGCTGGGAGAGAGGGTTGTAGAAGAATCTGAGGGTGGAGTTCCACTTTAAGTTGGAATCTCTAATCAGAATGATTTCAGTCAGGACAGGATGTAACCGCAGGTGGTGATTAGAAATGTTGAGGACCTCTGAAAACATCTCCAGACTTCCCAAACATGTCTATGTAAGCTTCCTCTGCCTGCCCTACAGCTGTTTTCTTTCATGGTGGAGAATATTTATTATATTATACGATATTTTATGGTGGGCAAACTGTTTTATTATGTTTTTAAATCCTGTTTCATGTCATTCAAAATTGTGTTGTGTCAGATATGACTGGTGGTTTATTAAAAAAACTAATATCTCTTTTGGTCCATTTAAATTCTATAGTGATGAAACGGTGCATATGCACAATTGCTACTTTAAGTGGTAGTCTGCAGGGTTTTCATGAATGTCTTTGGCACACAGCTACTGTATTTTTTTTGTAATGAACTTGCCAATTTAAGCTTTTTTGCCCTCTTTTAGTTTGTTTCAGGGGTCTGGTTCCAAGAAACTGGTAAGGTATCTGGATAACAATTGTTCTTTTTGATTTTACTGGGCTCTGGATTTTACCAGAATAGGCCCAATTTTTTCTATTTATTCCAATCCAGGAAAATAAACCCCAGTGGAGTTTCTTTTGTGTTTTTTGCCTCTCGGAGTCCCAGGGGGTCGTGTATCCATCCTCTGTAGCCACTACACCAGGATCACTGCACAGCCCAATGGTGTTCCTAAAGGCTCAGTTAGGCAGACAGAAAAGGCAAAGCAACCAGTGGATTGTACAGCCTGCCCAATACTGACTGTTGGAGGCTGATACCAATATAGATATTAGAAATCTGATGATGATATATCTGCTGATTTTTTTCATAAATGCAACATAGACAACTTTTATGATAAGGATTTGTTAAGTTTGTGTTTTTAAAGAAATGTGACCAAGATATATACTGAGGAGTGTAAAAATAAACTTGTCAGTGCTCTCCGGTGGACTAGCTGTGCAAGTGTGACACCGTTTCTTTATTACCTCATACAGATCTTTGGCATTTCTGTTCCGCATTCTCTTGTTACTTATCTGCTAATCTGACTCACAGGAAGTAGGCTGTGGGTATAAGCCCGCTATTGGCCGACTATTTCAGTCGGAATTCTCCTACCCTTCCGCTATCAGCGTCCGTTTACACTGCAAGGACACTGTCGCTGCGTCCTGGGCTTAGCGCCAACCAAGACCTTTCTCCAGCACTGCCACAGTGCTAAAACCAAGTGTGGAGATACCGTCTATGGAAGACTTCTCATCTGCTGACATATACAGCGATACCTATTCACCTGCCATATGCTAATATTTGCTGATAAATAGTATCAGCCTGGGCAATGTATGGGAGCGACTGAAAAACTTCACAGTAGTTGTTTACCTGGGTAAGGCACAGAGAGCAAGGTGAAGTCTGCATAGCGTTGGGCCTTGTCCGCCTTCTCAGAGGATGTCACACTGCAGACACAAAGAATGATCCAGATGAGATACATTGTGAGCATTCATTGGCACGTATAATATTTTAGTACACAATACTTTTACACAATACAGGGCCATTTTATTGGCCAAAATGGCTTATCACAGCTACAGCAGTATCAATATATATTTTGGCACATATGCAAAAAGACACTGCTGGCAGTGGGGCTTTATTATACATTTGTGAAACACTTTCTACAACCCACTCTTAATTGTTATGTGTTCTTATAATTCAGAATTGAAAGTAATATATTGTATTGATGTTATTTCGAGAAACGCCCATCTTTAAACTGCTGTTATAAAGTATAATTGTCCACTGCCCATTTCCTGCCTTTATAGCATTAACACTAATCCATGTCATTCCTTACATCCTTCTTTAGTTTGTCCTGGCATGTTACTCGCTCTTCTGATCATACCCTGTGCATTTTCAGTCAAACATCTGTAGTTAAGTACACCCTCAAAATAGCACCAGTACCATCTGTTCCACATGTGACCTAACAGCCGCTATCAACAGCTACGGTGGATTAGACCCTAAAATACCAAGAATGACGTGACAATGATTACCAAGCTGTATATATGTACATACAGTTGGATAAAATTAAACCAAATCTCAAGCCTCCCCAGCTTAGACATAATCACAAGCACACTGCATACACCCAGACTCCTAACTCTGAAAAAATCTGAAGCCAAAACCAAATATACTGAGTCAATCGTCAGATGCCTCCCATAAGGTTTCTTCCTACAAAGTGCAGTGGAAACAGTGACCTAAATACCAGAGTGTGGATGAACTAGTCCGTGCTGTTCCTTACTTTAGGCCAAACTTAACCTTCTTGTTCTCCACCATCAGGTCACAGATGTAGCGAACCGAGAGGTAACGTAGCAGCTTAATGTCGTGGCCTCGAACCTTGTCAAAGAGCTGGGAGTCCCCGTTCCTGACGAGAAGGAGCAGAGGGAAGGAGGGAGAGACAAAGAGTGTAAAGGAAGTACAGGAGGAGGAAGGAGAAGCGAGAGAATTAATACAAGAAAGATTGATAGAAAAGTTGACTTTCTCTGGGTAGAGAAAGTTTAACAATTGTCTTTCAGTTGCTTTTTAAAGCCCTATTCGCACGGGACTAGTATTACCAGGGGACCTAATGTGATTTAGAAATGACCTCCCCACATCATTCACATGGGATAAGTCTGTATTTTACTCAAATTTACTGACATTATCCCCCAGATATGATGTCAAGGCTCTGCATAACATCCGCTTCCTGAACGACAAGAGATGCCACGAAGAAAAACAGGCATTGTATGCAAAAGAGACACTCAGTTTAATTGCTGTGTGCGGTAAACCATGTTACCAAAAGCAATTGGTCAAATGGTTCACAAAGACCTCTTGCTCCAGTGCCCGTCTGTACAGGACTTCGGATGCTGTCAACACTTTCATTTATAATTGCCAACGCAGCCTCCATAATTCTCGACCTGGAAAGAGGCCGAAAAAAGGCATGGAGAGAACAAAAAACCTTGCAAAAAAAATTAAATAAAACACGACCCCAAATCACTGAGATGCTGATTTGCACGGGACTAATATTATCACAGGACCTCTGTGTTTGGCGAAATATTGAAGTTAATCTGAGGTGGAATTTTTACTTTACAAATTATGGCCATGGCAGATTCGCACAGGATTAAGATCACAGACGACCTCCGCAATTATTACAAATCACTAGAGGTCCCTAGGTAATTCTAGTTCTGTGTGAATAGGGTTCAACACAGAGGCATTCATTGTTGCGTTTTATTGTTGTCACAAGTGATTTGTGTCACACAGGGATTCAGCCCACAGACAGACCAGTGTCTGATGTCTATTGTACACTCATCTAGTTAAAGTGGTTTGATTACCTGACTGCGCTGTCATCCTCTGGAACCTCCTCAGACTCTGTCCACGTGTCATCAGTGCCCCCTAGAAAAAAAGAATCAATCATTCAAACTTACAATAATCGTCATTTCAAACACCAGCCTACCTCGCTGGTTTTAAATGTAATACCCTTTACAGCTTATTCACTAGGCAGATATCAGGGACACAATTGTGCTGGAAACAGGCACTGAATATGAGCAACTGGGAAATTTGCGATTGAACATTTGAAATACATAAAATCACAGACTATTGCTATTTGCTGTTATCCACTGAAAAGCATCATTTAGTCATTTAGCGTTATATCTATTATAGAGACAAGTATCTGTTGTATGACATTCTACTGTCATACAACAGCTGAGGAGAACGTAATATTAGAGCCCAACCAGTGAATCAGCTGCCTGATATTATCACCTGATTTTAGCTATCACAGATTTATCAGTATCAGCATATATGGTGGCCCAAAAGTAACAGTATAGTGGTATAGTATGGTATGGTATAGTGGTATTCAGCAACACAGAAATACCAAAGATGTGTTTGAGGTAGTTTAGACACAGTGTCTCCATTATAGTTTGTCCACCTTAGAGCACTCACAAGTTTATTTTCACACTGTAAATGATCTCACTCAGTACATATATTGGTCACAATTCTTTAAGAACCAAATTTAAGGGATTCTTATCCAAAATGTTTAAAAACTAATATTGGCTGATATATGTTATTACCAGATTTTGTGACATCTGTATTTCTTCAACACTTCAGTATGTGTGAGGCTCTAGGATAAAGTCTACATTTTACTACATTCCAAAGGCGAAGATCTACTCTTTTGCTATGAAAATAATTTGAACTGAATACAGGTCACATGACCAATATTCATGTTTGTAGTTGATGGACATTAACAGCTTAGCAACAAATCTTGTTTTCTAATCATGGCTCGCTTTCAAACTTTCATTTCATGTATACTTGAAACTGCAGCCAGCATTTTCAAAGGCATACCACCATGCACCATACCATGGTGTTTCACATTTCCGATCTGCTTGAGACAGAAGATCTATCAAAGTGAACAGGTTTGGTTTATTTTTTTGTATCCTTTTATCATCAGTTTATCATATTACAGTATGTGCTGGAAAGACAAATGTCTTTATATATGTTGTACGTGGTACTTGGTGATTCTGAATGAAGCTAACCCTCAGTCATTTAGAGGAACATTAAGTCCCTATAGGAAAAGTTTAACAGCTGTCTGACAACTGCTGCAACTATTCACAGAGAGCACACATGGAACTGAAACCTCCAATGGAAAATAAGTCAGTCACAACTTCCCCTGTTTAGGCTAAATTTAAGTGTGTGTGTGCGTGTGTGTGTGTGTGTGTGTTGTACCTGAGAAGATGTAGTTGTAGCCCGTGCGTCCGTACAGCTCCCCCCATCCTGCCAGAGTGGACGACCGGCAAATATGCTGCAGTGAGGAAGAAAGGACACTGGATCAGGCAGTGTTGTTTTAGTGCTCATACCAGCATGCTGTTACAGTAATTAATATCTTGGCACCTGCCCAGCCTAAACATACAGAAAAGAGGTAGTGGCAGCCACAGAAAATCTGATGATTCCATTCTAAGAAGCTGTGACACCTGCAGGTATTTCTGATTTTAGCTCCAAAACCAGCCCTGGTTTTATCACTGTTACAGTGTGTTTTAGTACAAGCTGCAATGCTGCTACTGTCTTCGAGTACAGTTTCATAACAAATACACTAATCATCTGAACTGGGCTATGTTTACTTTTGAAGGGTAATTCCGGTATTTTTAAACTTGGGCCCTATTTTTACATATTTTGGGGACTTAGAATAACAGTCTGAGCCTGTCAGTGGCAAAAACAAGCACTTTCAGCGGACGGACTTTGACGGGCGCAGTTGCCCACAAGGATTATGTTGCAGCCATTGCAGCCCATTTTTCAGCAGAGAAGGTGTCTTCCCAACGGCTGTGAAGTAGGGGGGAAAAAAGTATTATATGTCAAACATGCATTTGGCTGAATTTGTTGCCATAAAAATTCATAAGAATTTATGCCAAGTGATAAAGAAAAAGGCAATTTGCATGGCTGATATTTGTGTGATTTTTTTTGCCAGAACTGGAAACCAAACAAACCAGACTGGTAGACCAGATCTAATGCATGAGGCAACGCCATTGTTGGAATTTTGTTTGCATAGTTACATAACGCATCCTTCGACCTCTCTCTGCCTCAAATACACAATGTTTTGCAATTCACAGGGTTGTTCAGTGATTTGGTGCATGTGACGCATAAGTCAGTCTCATTCCTCAGGTGTATTGATTCTTCGTCAGTCTTCAGCACAAACAAAATGATCCATTTGGTTGCAACGCAGCCTAAACCACGTGGATTTGTTGTTGTATCGGGAACTGAAGTAATCTGCACAATTTCTTCGGTCTGTTAAGTATTACGTGTTTCGCACGGAATTTTTGCCTTCATTTATTCACAGTGAAGACAGAGCAGGGGGCATTGCAATTGGACGGTACACATCTTAGACCACAATGTTGTTAGGACTGTCTTCAGGATTTTTGCATCTCACGGAAACACGTATACTGCTCTGGTGTTTGGCCATCCATGAGAAAAGTTGGAATAAATGTTGTTGTGTAACTTGAAATATTTGCACAGCACATCACATGTAAACCTACCTATACATCTAGGGAAAAAAACATGATTCTCATTAACATAAAGTCTCCTGTACCTTTAAATATGAACTGAAATTCTGAATGTTTGAGACAATTAATGTTAATACTGGAATTTACACTGGTAATTCCCATTACTACTAGAATAGGAATTTACACCAGAAAAAATAAGGCCTTGACATTTGTCAGCGTGTTTAAAGAGAACATCGAATTTAAGTGATATTAAACCCTGAGCAGAGGCTGCAGATTGTCCAGCTGAGCAGCAGTACCTTGCCATTGTAGAGGATGACAGGACAGACGAACCTCCCTCTGCAGCGAGCCAGCTTACTCCGGTTCACCAGGTCCTGCAGCTTACTGATCTGCACTGTGCTCTCAAACCTACACACACAAACCACCACATGTTATCCATCAGTCAGCCTACTTCATCATTTTAATTTCATTTAGCACGTCATATAGAAAAATGCAATTATAAAGCCCTTGACATCAACAGTTAGTGTTAACTACACACTGTAGAGTCAGCTATAACACCAAATGTTCTTATCTTCTGAGATGTAGGTTACAGTTAAGTGGGACATTCAGCCTCGGCTACACACCAAGACTCAACAGTCATTAATTATTTCATTACATCCACCAATATATCCTAACTGCCTGTCTGCTGCTGTTTTGGCCATGAAAACACAAACACTTGAATGATTATCTAAACGGGTTAAATAAGTTACAGTGTACATTTAAAAGGCCTCATAAGGTAATCAAGAGTGAATTGACGATAGCCACAAAGGGGTTTTTGTGACTGAGATTTTGTGTACATTAAGCTGTCTCAATTCTAAAACGCTGTTTTCCTGTAAAAACGATTTGAGGCCACATTAGTGTTTCCAGGTCATTTTTGTAGAGACTTCGGTCCACAGTGAAACACCTGGGCTGCGGTCGAATAGTCTTTTTTGCTCAGGAAGGTTCCTAACTGAGTGAAATGATCCGGAAGTATGTCAGTGACAGCCATGACAGACACGGACAGACAGCCATCTGAACAAGTCATTATGTCATGGCCAGGACGTCATCTGACAAAATCAACATAAACACAGGTTAATGTGAGATCAGCTATATTGACATTTAAAATGCAGGATTACAGGAAAAGTTAGAGACACAGAATGTTGTCTTTTTCAACTTTGCTGCTGCACAGCCCATACCTGTTACACACACAGCCGGTTACTCTGCCGAGTGTCAGCCCGTTACACCCCCATTCAGTGTCCTCCTGCTCTCTGTTACAGTTACTGTGCTTTAATGCAGCCAAATTCAGGATATATACAGTAGTTGTTCTCATTTTCATATTTTTCTGTGTCTGTTGCCGGACAGCTGAACAAGTTTGAAATAGTTATTTAATCGCAGCCCGTAAACACTACATGTACCTAAACACTGCCAAGCTGCTGCGCTGATAAAATAATTACTTTAGAATGCTGCTGTGTATTCAGCTATATTGGCACAATCACAGAAAAAGTTAAAGAGGGCTAAAAGGTTGTCTTCTTAACTTTACTGGCACACAGACCCTGACCCTCTCTGGGCTGGCTTACGTCATCATTTTGCAAAAGCTCAGTTTACACTGAAACACCAAGCCGGCGTTATATATATTCAACAATTTTGGAAAAGTTCCGTTTTGGGGAGAGAAAAACGCTGTCTTTTCTTTAGAGAAAAAGATGCTTTTTCAAATGTAACCAGCATAATGTGGATGTCCTCTGAATGATAATGAATGATACAAATCAATCAATCATTGGCAAATAACATGCTGCAACTAAATATTATTTTTATTATCAGGTAACCTTCTTGTTTTGTCTGAACAACAGTCGAACATCCAAAGATATTCAATTCACATTATATACATAAGATATAAAACATGCCATTTATGTATAGATATAAATATTATATATAGATATAAGTAGGTATAAAATAGAAAATAAAAAACTTCACATTAGTGGAACAAGTGTTGGGAGATATGACGATGTATACTGTCAGTGTCAGACAATATCAATTTGCAAAATGAGACTTGCCATAACGTTTTTCTGTTATAACTATTTTATTAATGTGTCTGGGTTGTATAAGGCGATTGTGAGAAATGATGAAAATATATTGCAATATTGAAATTTGTATTAGGGCCGCAGCTTGTTTTGTCCGACCAACAGCCCAAAACCTGAAGATATTCAATTTACTGATATGTCAAAGAAAAGCAGCAAAGCATCCTCAGATTTGAGAAGCTGAAACCAGAGAATTGTTTCGCATTTTGCTTGAAAAATGACTGAAACAACTGATGGATTACCAAACTAGTTGCCAATTGATTTTCTGTCGATTGACTAACTGATTAATCAACAATTTGTTGCAGCTCTAATTGTTATATAAATTTTGCATCAAAGTAATAAAGAACTTGGACTTTTTAGCCATCTAATTCCCTGGATAAGACAAAAACAGACATTCCTCTCTGGTTATTTTATCCATAAACAGTTTCTCAATTGATTTTCCAGAAAATGTACAATATCACAATATATATCAATACTGGCATATAAAATTACACGTACAGTAAGAGAGAATCTTAGCCTTATCGCCCACTCCTGGCTAGAACTAGTTTGGTGTTTTTTCTTCATACATTGCTTGATATTTCTGTCCATCAGCTTATAGACCGACAAATTGTTTCAACACTACTGCATTCTCCATGTCATCACAAATAATAGTGCCTAGAAATCCATTTGTAAATATGTTTATTGTTCATATTTCAATTGACCTCAACTCTGTTGCCACTATGAATAATTGAAATGTTATTTCCCAGTTTATCATGGGACACTGCAGGACAGACTATGAAATGAAAACATGCTGGAAGTTTTCCATGCCCATGGGGGATTTGTCAGACAATGAGACTTTTTTAATACAGTACATGAAAGCCTTTGCTGTGAATAATGTTTTTTTTCCTCCTATGTTAAAGCACATCTTCTATATTCAGCAGTACAGTGGAAAATAGTTAAACTGCATTAATCAGCAGCAAGAACTAAGGATTTGTTGAATCACTAAAAATAATTTCCTATTTCCGGCTACAATGTGACCTCATGTGACAGAACAGTCACTTCACCCCTTTGCTGCACTGATGCGATCAGAGGGGCTGGAGAGGGACACTGACCTTTGCTCCCTGCAGCACAGCAAGGTGTGCATGATTAGGAGTACACACAAACAAACAAGAGGGTAATTGGTAACTGAGTGGACTGGACTTTGTATCGGAAAATTGATGGATTGAGTAGTGGAGCGGTACCTGTCTCTCTCGACATCTGTGCATTCATACTCCAGAAAAACTATCTGCCGGGGGTAATGGCCACAAACTTCACCATTGGCGTTGTGGATGATACTGTACTTGTAATCTCTGGCAAATAACTCCAAACAACGCTTCTCTATTGCCTCCACCTGAAGGGAAACGAAAACAAAAGTTATGCTAGTGGTTAAAGGAACTTCATTATTCATCTGGAAAATGACAGAACTTTGGTTTTAGATCAAACTAAATGGGTAACTAAACTGAGTCTAGCTACAGAGTCCAGATTCATCCCTTTAGTTTGCATTATTATATTAGACATTGATCAATCACATAATATTGATATTCCATAATTTATATGGAAGGTATATCCAAAAATATAAATCACATCAAGATCAATGTTACCTCTACACTGGTAGCTTGATGACTTATTTATTACAATGTACAAAAATAGGATCTTGTCAGTCATCAGTCATGGATCTACTAAGTCCCTGCACAAGCAGATGTAGAAGCTTTGTGGCAGATGGTGGCAAAGTTAGATCCAGACTCCCATATCTACTAGTAAAGTGAATGTCCCTTACCCATTCAATATGTCACTATGCAGTGTGTAAAGAATAATGTCATTCAAGTCCTCATGTGTGGCATTCAGGATCATAACAATTATGAAGACTGCTGGCACAGTAAGCAGGCAATGATAGCCTGATAGAGGGCAGCTTTATTCTATTTAGCTCTCTACTCTTGAAACACAACAATTCAATCAAAATCTATTAACTTATTGAATTCTTGTTTATTGAGCATGTGGATGCTACAATGTAATTTGAGAACTGCTCTGAATATATAAAAAACTATATTCGATGGGGCAAGAATTAAATACACTTAGCAATGCGGTTTTCCAACAAAATCTCATCCATTTCAGATATGAATGAAGGCTATGAGTACCGGAGAGGGGTTACACCAGCAACTGAAAACATGCATCTAAATAACCCTTGGTCTGAAGTAGAAAGCAGTGTCTATACATAAAAACACCGTACGTTTATGAAAATAAGTGCATCTTGGTGAATCAGATATATGCCGAACTGAGCAGTGGTTTCTTAAGATTGTTATGAGGTCATATATCACTACCTACAGTATATGTTATTTTGCTGATGTACAAAGTCACTTTAATTTCCTTAATTCTGCCAGGCAGTTAGGTTTATCATTCCCACAAGAGAGAATGACAGATTGTTAAGTAGCTAAAGCACACCTAATGATGACCCCCAATCTTACCCGAGGAGTGACTTCCTTTGCTCTGTACTGCATCTTGGAAAACAAATCTATCAAATCCGCTATTTCCTCGCTCTTTCTGACCGACAGCCCGGAGGCCGTAAAGCCGCCGGCCGCGGAGGGGGAGGCGGCCATCATAGCGCCTCGACCTGCGGTGGTGGCCTCTAGCCGAACTCGACCTCCTTCAAACACCGCAGACCCTTGTCCTTTGGAACGGGAAGACCGACGAGGCCATCCCTTCCCAGCCAGCTTCTTCCTGACTGCCCGCTTGAGGGGGCCGGAGCCGGGGAGTCTTCCTGAATTCAGGGCACCGGCGAGCTGCTCCACTCTCCCAACACAAGCCGTTAGCCAGCTCGCACAGCCAGCCACTCACACCACGGCGACTGCTGCTGCTGCTGCTACCGGAGTTAGCACGAATAGCTAACAGGCTAGTTCAGCTTCTCAGGCGTAGGTTGGTCGGTTCTACTAACTCAAAACCCTCGTATAATGTTACTCATTTGAGACAATTTTAGAGCCTTGCAGTCCTCCACATCACCACTGTTTTGTTTGCCTTTGTGACATCTGGTGAAGTGATGCCCGACTCTCAGAACCACCTAACCGAACCCTGGTCAGCTGGATTCAGGAAATCTCCAGGATCCTTCCCGGCCTGCTCACGTTTAATCAATGTCACGTCTTCATGTCTCCTTAGTAACCACGACCATGCTGATTAAAGTTATACAATAGACAATCCCGTGGCTGCAGGATCTCAATGCTGCATATGTTGTTGTGGAAGAAGTGCAGCGGAGAGTGGTGTTGCAATCTGTGTACTACAGTCTGAAAGTACCACAGGCGGTAAACAGGAAGCTGGCATGACCACATGACAGCCATCTCCCCCTTTAAATGACGTTTGTTGTTGAACGAGCTATGATGTTTTGGACTGTCTGCAGCCACAGTTTGTTTACTCGGGAAATCTTTCCTAATGCTGCAAACAGAGGTCTTTCTTGCATGTGAGAGCTTATCTACAAAAGGGAACTCATTCTTGGCCAATTTAACTATAACTTCTATTATATTTTATGGCTTACTCGCCGCCCCTATTCCCTAATTCCCCTTGTCAAATGACCAGGCTGTCCTAAAATGATAAAAACAAGCCAGACATTTAGTTTTCTTTTTTTATCAAAAAACACAATTAACAAAATATGACACAAATCAAAACACCAATTCATATAAAAACATATCAGACACAAATTATTATTCAAAGCAGAGTATTTTTACATGTCTTAAAACATGTCTGGAGGGGATCTTTACATTTGCATTGACTGCATATATACATATTTTACATTTACATTTTCATTTCATTGTGCAGTCCTGTGTTGAATGACAAATAAATGTACGTTGAACCTTAAATTATTATATTGGTATTGATGATGATGGAATAACTTGGAATTACTTGAATAAAAAAACAAAGAGTCTCAAATATTCAAATACTCAATTCAAATGTACAAATATTCTACTATTCACTATTCACACACTAAACAATTGCCAATCAATGTTTTAATAAATCAAATGATCACATAACAGAAAACACAGTACCTGCTGCTTTCAGGCCGATTTGGTGGGTTTGTAATCCAGCCTTGATTGAGTTCTTGAAGTTCCTGAAGGTCTCCTGGAACTGATTATTGTAGGCTCAGTAGCCTACAGTAGATGGTTCTAAATGTCTTTCTTCAATGTTGCTCTCTTTAAAGGTTAAAATAGCCTATAGTAAATCCTTGAGCCCTTCCAACACTTATTTGATGTAGCTTATGTGTGTGTGTGTGTGTGTGTGTGTGTGTAAGTAAAGAGAGGGGGGTTTCTGTGTGTGTGTGTGGGGGGGGGTCAAATTTCTGCAATATCAAAAATCATCCACAAGTCGTCGACGTTCCTCGGTTGCACGCACGGAGAGAGAGACTGGAGAGAGTCACAGCATCCAAAACCACAGTCGTGGGGTTGTCAGTGTGTGCAGTGTTGGAGGACTGATTTATATTTTCATACATTTTTCATACATACTCGGACTTTCGTCATGTCAAATTTTCCTTTTTTTTGTCAAGTTTTCATTCTTGAGTGAAGCATGTCAAAGGCTGCGTAAATGTCTTCCTTCATTTATTTTGGATCTCCCTTCATTCGCGGAGGATTCACCATCATCTCTGGGGAACGCGACGGGTGCATCTCGTATCTTGTTTGAAGCCTTTTGGGTCTGAATTGCAGAGCAGAGTGGACACTGTTAGGCGGAGGTGAAGTGCTGGAAGAAGACAATGCTGCTCATCCCGTCCATCATCGGCCGCTGCTTTTGGCTCCGTGAGCTCGACTGTGTCTTTACGCGCTGAGAGGAGCGGAGGAGAGGGGAGGCTTTTCCCGTCAGTTGAATCACGCTTTGCCACTGAATTGATTGACTGATCTGAGGGGAGGAGGGAGGGAGGAGGGGAGAGCATTTGGATGTGAGACTAATCCAAAAAAGAGCAGGATCTAGATCTGCTAGTTGGTTGAGCTTCAGGGGGAGAGGGGAGAACACCAGTCACTGGACCTTTGGACATTTGTTGCAGAGGAATTTTTATTTTTATTTTCTTTCTTTTTTTTAATAATTTCATTTCATCCTTTCTACCTATGGATAGAGGAGGATAAAAGGGAGATCAAGAGAAGAGGGAACACCATTGACGCTGCTTTGCGGGGGGGCTGGGGGGGTGGGAGAGAAAAATGCTGCCTTCGCAGGAAGCCTCCAAAATCTACCATGACAACTACATGCGCAATTCCAGGGCCATCGGGGTCCTGTGGGCAATATTCACCATCTGCCTGGCCATCATCAACGTGGTGGTCTTCATCCAGCCCTACTGGATCGGCGACAGCGTCAACACTCCCCAAGCCGGCTACTTCGGCTTGTTCCACTATTGCGTGGGCAACGGGAACTCCAACCGGGAGCTCTTGTGCCAGGGCAGCTTCTCCGACTTCAGCTCCATCCCATCGGGAGCCTTCAAGGCGGCCTCCTTCTTCGTGCTGATGTCCATGGTGCTCATCCTCAGCTGCATCGGCTGCTTCGCTCTCTTCTTCTTCTGCAACACCGCCACGGTCTACAAGACGTGCGCCTGGATGCAGCTGCTATGCGGTAAGGATGGAAGACACTTTGACTGTTTTTGGGGGGGAAGGGGTGGGTGGATCCTTCACAGGATGAGTGCAGCGGGAGCGTGTCGCTCATTCTGCGCACGAACACTGCACGGGGGACTTGTTTCTCATCAGTAGCGCACCCCCCCTCTCTCCATGTCTCCTATGGGAGCGCACGGGTGCTCCCTGTAGCTTAGAAGAGAGCTGAAATGTGATCTTGCACTTGAGAGCAAAGATCAAAGAAAAGTCACCAAAAAAGTATCTGGAAGTCATGTGAGGCATTCAGGTGCATCCCTTGATATGTTATTCATCAGTCATTATTACAATGTCACCAGACATGTTGCCAACATTAAGAGGTTTTGAAGCCTTGTTGGCAGACCCTGGGTCTTCCCCAAAACCCCCATCATTCTGACACTGCCCATTCTTTCTCATCTGGCTGGTTGAAATAATGTGTAATTGTATGGAATTATGATAATGAAATGCCTTCAGCAGTGTTGCATCAAAGATCACAGTTTCTATTTTGGTTGCCATATCTGCTTACCAGATTAGCCTGCATTATGCATGATCTGCACATGCATTCCAATAATGTATCCCCACTCAGCGCATTCATTCATCTGTGCAAAACTGGAACAAACTCCATGTAAAGGCCGTATTGTGTATGTAATTGTATTAGGATGTGCAATAAGCTGTCAGATAGACACAGCTGAGCAGATTAGAGAGGGGCATTGGAATAAAGACTGTTTTCATCAGTGTCATGTGCAATGGAATGGAGTGAGGTTTTTAAAGAGGCCAAAGTGATGAAGATATTCAGATTTGTCAGTTTTATTTATTTCTTAAACCTTTAGTTTGCTTTGGACCTCTCATCTTCTTCTCTACAGTCATAGAAATGCAATATGTAGCCAATAAGCTCCCCAGGCCGGTATTCTCCCATCACTGAGCACTGGAACAGATTGTATCAGTTCAGATGGAGCCTACAAGTGTCTCCCACTAGCTCAGTCGACATCAAAGAATCCCCTGGCGGATTTAATCACACAAACCGCTAATTAACTAGACGTGATGCAGATGAAACTGGTCTCAAATGTGTTTAAAAAGGCGTCAAGTGTTCATGGCAAGTGGGAGATGGGTTTCACCGTGTTGAAGATGAGGTTTGATGTGGCTTTTTGTTGAATTTTCTCTCTGTACTCAGCAAGATTATTTCACAAATCATTGCTCCAGTGTTCTCCCTGACAGGATACACAGTTGTGTGCGTGTGTGTTTGCGTGTGGAGGGAGGGGGTTGGAGGAGGGTTAATTGTGCATTGGTCTGGAAGGCCTGACATTATCTGGGAGGAGGTATTGATGGCTAGATTATTTCTTCCCACAAGGCAGCTGGAGCCGGGGCTGTGTTGATAGCGGTGGACTCGGGACCTTTAGAAATCATCGACTTTTTCCTGCACTCTCTGGCTCTGTGCGTCCTTAGAGAGAGAGAGGCAAGAAAACAAAGACAGATCGACGCAAAGACAGACATGGGTGGATAAAGAAATGAAGAGATGGAGGAGGGGGTAAGTGAAAGAGTAGAAATCAAAAATAAAGGATAGTCATCCAATAGATAGGTTTCCCATTTTCAAACAAGCAGGATGTGAGCGCAGCAGGGGGGTAGAAAACATGTTGCCACAATGTCATGATAGCTTAATTACGGACATTTTCAGCATTGAGAAATGAACTTCCTGGTCATCAGTCAAAATATTATAATAAAATATATAAAATATATATACTTTACAAACAGAGCGCTCTACATGTGAGAAATTGTCCCAAAACATCAACGGCAGCAGTGGTGGGCTCAGGCTGTCTGAGGGGCAAAAACAAATAAAAAGGGCACCAGCTGCATGTGGTGCAGTATATGGCACAGTATTGTGTTTTCTCCACTGGAAGGTCACCCTAGAGGGCACTTTATCATGTTTTATCTACCATGGGGGCATCCAAGAGGGCACTTTTGCTGCGTTTTCTCGAACATAGGGGCACCAGGATGGGCAGTTGACCTCCTCTAGGAGACAGAGTTGACAACTGACAACAAAAGCAATAGGGCACAATTGTATTCTCAGTAAAAACCTAGACAGTGGGGTGTGTGTGTATGCATGATATTCTTTATTTATTAAATATTTATTATTATTATTTTTACATTTATTTAAAAATGCTAAACTACTAATAATCCTATGAATCAATCATCTTCATATATCTCTGTCCTCTCCCTGTGCCTCTAACCAGTGCTGGCTGTCATGCACTCAGGTCCAAAGGCACCACAGAGGTCCTGTGTACTTCTGCATGTCAAGTCATGAGGTGTGTCTCGTGCCATTAGGCAACATTCTGAAGGAGAGCTTCCTGTCTGGGGAGTTTCTCAATAGGCTCAGTGGTGCCCATCTCATCAGTAAAAACTGACTCAGCGTCTCGTCTTGAAGGAGCCAAGGCAATGCATATGGATCATTTGCAAAGCCTCAAGGGAGTTGGAGTTTAATGTCAGGAAAATGAGCCAATTACAACCAATATTCATTCTAACCTCACATGTGAACAACTAATTATAATGTTAATGGTGGTGACATACATTTGCATATTCTTTGCAATACAACAATGTTTTCCGTGTTGTGCTGTAAAGCAGTCTGCTATCATGCTGTAAAGACAAAGCCCTGTCTCCTAGAGATTCTGTTTCAAATCATTTTTGAAGAAAACATAATTGCTATTTGTTAAGTGGTGATGTTGATTTCCAGTCCAGGAAGTGCTATTGCAACAGGTCTCAGACTGAGAACCCATAAACATATAAGGTTCCTGTAAAAACAGGAGAAAGAATGAGACAGGCAACAAGTGCTTCTGTGCAGTCTACCTTTGCTCAGCCGAATCTATTTGCCAGTATGCAAAATATATATTTTTCCTCTTTTTGTAATTTGTTTTCCATATCAAAATCAATACAGATCACAATCAGTAAGATCCACAATATCACAAATAAAACAAAATACATAGGCTATTCACAATTCCCTTTTGTTTTAAAATAAAACACACATTTTCCATTAAAATGTTAAATCAGTGTACTACTGCATTAATCAATACTCTTCAGTCCATTAACTGATGTTTCCATTTAGTTCACCACTGCGCAAAACAAAACATTAATGATGAAATATAGAATTTTTAGGTTCTCACAGGTTCCATTATTTAACCTCACTCATAGAGTAAATTAAAAAAAACTAGCACATTACTTCTAATGACTGTCAGAATGCGTGAGCTGAAGACTGGCAAAGTCTAACTTTTCATAAAGTTCAAGAATATACACCCAACTGTAACACCACTATTCATTTAGAACAAACTGTTACAGCAAGAAAATAGTATTTAATCCAAAATTAAATGTGCTGGAGCCAAAAACTAGAACACTTTGATCTTAACGAAAAGTTTACAGGCGGCGCCATCTTTAAATGTTTATGCAACATATGTATTTAGTTATACAAGTTTTAAAGCTTAAAGCTGTGAGTCCACTCACAAAGAGAGTCCAGAGAGTCCTGCTGGCAAGACTGAAATGCTCAACGTAATATTATAAAGAGACCTTGTAGCCTTACCCCGAGGCAATAATTAACCATTATGGCTCAAATTAGAATACTCCTCTCACAGAATGACATTCCCAAAATAAAAACATAAACAAAATTACATAAAATGTGACCATATATTTTGTGACCTGTATTGCACAGCAGTTGTAGGGAGTTGGTAGGGGTAGATGGTGGGTATACAAAGCACAGGACCCTAACCCTAACCCTGTTTCACATGTGGTTAGTTTAAGGCTACAAAAAACACTGAATTACACACACTATAATTCATTTTGGATGCAACATTCTCTTCAATGGATAGAACAGCAAGCGTATACAGTCTGTCCTGAGGCACTGATGTATGCAAATAGATATAATAGATCTTCCGTTTCACACAATTTAGTCAGATTAAAAGTGAATGCAAACATGTTATCAAACACATTTGTGTAGAATGGTTGTGGAGAGCAGTGAGAGCCTGATCACCTATGAGGTTAATAGTCCGTAATATAGGCTTGCTCTGGATTTGGGGCACACTCATCTGGGACATTAACCAAGGAAGGAATAACCGCATCGATTTTTTTTCATGTGATGTGGTGTATGTTGAGTTAAAAAAAAATAAAAGCATTGCGGGACCCTTAAGAGGAGTGAGGCCCTGTACAGCCGCACCACTCGTACACCCCTTGCGACGGCTATGCTCGTAGTGATGAAGCCGCAGAGAACTATCACCCAACTCTGCAGTTCCCCTCAGCTCTACAGAGTGCTTCTCGGGAGTTAGCGGAGACCTAAACAGAGCTAAAAGAGAGTGGATATAGGACTTACATTCATCAGGTGAACAGAAACGACTCCAAATGAATGCTAATGTTGCTCTGTAAATAAGCAACTGTTTGCTAACACGTTAGTCATATTTATAGTGATTTTATGTCAATGTTGAGTTTACTTGTTGCGCTGCCCACAAGTGGCCAACAAAATCAATTAATGCAGGTTTAAAGATGAATTGTTGAATTTACTAATAAATAATAGAACCTATGCATAAACTATTATTTATTATTATTTATGTTTTACTATAAACTGTTATTCTACTGGCGCGACAAGGCTGTCCCATTTTCCTGACTCCGTGTTACAAGTGAAAAGGTCTGTGTTGCAACTGTCCCCCTGATACTTTCGTGCAGTAAAATATTTAAATTCATTCTGCAGTAGCAAATTACAAAATGTTGATTGCTGCAGTTTCCAAATACTCAAGCCTCTATCCTGGTTGTGAAAAAAGAAGAGCTAGATGGCATTTCCATCATAAGTCCTTACCTAACCGTTAATGCCTGTTAGCACTGCTGAGTTTTCTCTCCTGACTGCCACAAAGGTTACATTTGACATTCTCTGGATGAAGCTGACATAACATGTAGGAAGATTTCAAATGGGATTCCTCCCATTTATTTGGAGTGTGTTTTCCTCTCCCCCCCCTACATTACCTTCTTTACTTTTATCCCCAAACCTACTCCTCTGTCATTTCCTGACTCCTTTCTTCTCCATTTCATCCCTCATAAGCATGTCTTCCCCTCTTCCGTCTCCCCAGCTTCTCCAGGCTTGCTGGTGTTTCCCATTGACAGATCGAGTAACAGCAGGAGCTTCAGAGGTGTGAAACTGAGAACACACTTACGGTGCATTAGTTTTACACTAACCTTAAGCACACGGGCTGAGTAGATATTGGATGGTTTAGTCTAAACCCTGGTCCTTGCCAAAGTGATACCGTTTCTCAAAAGCAGCATGCAGTGCAGAGTTATGCTGAGGGAATGTAGAGAAAGTCTGAGAGCGTTTCACATTATACAGGTTTTACTCCATTCATTATCCTGTGGCATGCAAGAACTGGAGAATAAATGATGCTGCCTAACTTGAAATGGTTTCATGCTGACTTATTGCATCATGCATACAGGGATGATTTAATTTTAGCCTTGATTTTGAGTCCAGTCTCGGGACTGTTTCAGTGCCTGGACTGTTTGGGTTTCTGTCACATATGTGGACTTCTGACTTTTAAATGTGTATGTTTAGCACTGCAACCATTTGTCAAATAATTGATTATTCGATCGAAAGAACATTAATCTGTATTCATTTTGGTATCTGATTAATCATTTCAGTGATTTTGCCAAATGCCAAACCATTGCTGGTTCCAGTTTCTTGAATGTGAGGATTTGCTGTTTTTCTTTGTTATTTATGTCAGTAAATGACATATCTTTGGGTTTTCAACTGTCTGAATGGAAGAAACAGGACGTGAAGACGTCAATTTGGGCTCTGGGAAGTTGTGATGGGTCGACTTTTTGACATTTCATAGACTAAACGATTAATCAAGAAAATAATCTGATTATCCATCAATAATGAGAATAATCCTTTGTTATCATTTTTCAAAGACGTGTTTCACTTACTTACTCTGTGCATTGATAACTCAAAATTCAAAGCGCTGGGTGATTGGTTAGTTGTTGCAGAGAGCTTCTTTTCATTATCCTTAACAATGTCCTTCATTATTATTTTACATTTAGAATAAAATGTACACAGCTATTTGTCTATTTTGTATGGCTGAGAGAGCTCAAGACAATACACAGTAACTATTTCTTGGCTTTCTTTCCAGCACATAAACCCCTTTGAATCCAAAACATGTCGTTTTTACATTTCTGTTTATGGAAGGAATACATAAACAGGATACAACATGTTAATTAGTGAACTTTAGAGGTGTCTGTAGATGGATTTTTGAACTTTGAAGAGAGCCAGGCTAGCTGTTTTAACCTGCTTCCAGTCTAGATATGTAGTTAAGCCTAAAGCTACCTTAGATGTTAAGGACTATGATACAGGTTGAACACAACTGTAAGCATTTCAGACAAAAATGCTCTAATAACTGAGTGCTTCTCTCTTTTAGTGTTTGAGCCACTCCACACTTCCTGGGCCTTTTTGACAAACTCAGCAAAACCTGCACTTCAAACAGAGCGGAGTGAAGCCCTGAGGCATATATGGCTGGGAAGGGAGTGAGACTGAGTGCTGCTACGGCTGAAGCTCTGTATGTTTCATGTTACACTGAGCTGGCACTGCAGTCACAGCCACAGCTAACTCTCCTTTAGCTCATACTAGCACGTGTGTGCATTTTTTCCAAAGCACACCATAGGTTTTTGTTTCATAAAGGCATTTTTCTATTATCCTACAACCACCGGAATGCACCAGACCCTTCACAAATTTGAAGGGATCTGTGTAGAAGCTTGCTCTCCTTCTTCCTGCGTTTCTTTACCAGGTTCTCAGCTCACCCCAGTGTCGCAAACCTGCTACGGATGTACGGACTGCAACAGCTTTATGCCCATACATATGATAATATGTATGAACTACATAGACCATAGGGCAAACTGGACATCTCCATAAGTAGCAAAAGTGAAATTTCCTGGATGGATTGTTCTGCTTTTCTATATATGCCAAATATGTGAAAATCCTACTTCCTTTCTTTATAAAATATCTGTAAAGTGAAAAAGTGAATTATAAGCTTGGAGGCCTATGAAAAATTGAAAAATGTCTTCCAATATAAATTGATCACAACTATTGTAAATATAAAAATACTGATGTGGAAATACATGTAACCACATGTAAGACCAGGGTTAGTTAGACAGGGGGTTCTTCATAGAGATGAGCTGATACTGAAGGGAGTAAGACATTCGTATTCCTAGTATAAAATGATAAAAGCCCTAGCAGCATGCCTGCCTACAGAATATTTCTAAATGTGAAGAGCACGCAGCTCTTTCTCCTCAGTACTGGCAAAAGCCTTACAGAGTCACGGTTCTGTAGTGTCAGTCTTGGTGGTGTCAGCAATGCAGGCTTTGTGTCTGTGTTGTGTAGGAGAGAACGCTCTTCACTGATACGCACAGACAGTGCAGTAAACTTGCTTCCATTTACTGCTAGAGAGACAAAAGAGGAGGAGGGCTGCAGCAAAGAGGCAGCAAAGTGTGATCTCCATTCTGGATTCACTGCCTCACCTGCTCCCAGTATTCATTCTGGACTTCTGCCAGAAACATCTGCACTACCAGGGAGGGCCCTTACTTCCAATGTCATCAACCCTCCTTTATCAACCCTATTTTCAAACTCAGTCTCCCTCTGACAAACTTGATTTATATTGCTTGATCCTGCAGCGCAAGCTTTACACCCAATGCCAACATTCAGTGCTGATGCGGAAACTAGAGTGACCTTTTTGTAGCAAGGCAAAAAGTAAGGCTATGGAGGTCGGGGTGGTGGATGGGTGGGTGTAATGCATCTGACATACTATGACAAATTAAAAAAATAAAAAAGAAAGACGTTAGCATTGAATGTTCAAAAATATTGTCATTGAACATTGAAATGATCCTAAATAAGGGGAACATTGTTTCTGTCAAGTTGTTCACCTTTGAAAAACAGCTCACCTCAAAAAGGTGAAACACTGAAGAGCACCTCAAATGATAATCCATTCATTGTGTTAGAGTGGAGAGCTAAGTCAGGTATATGCAAACCAGTGGTGGAATGTAACTAAGTACATTTACTCAATTGCTGTACTTATATACACATAAGTACACGTGTGTGTGTGTGTGTGTGTGTGTGTGTGTGTGTATACTTAGATACATGTCTTAATAAGTATATATATACTATATATATATATATAGTATATATATAAATATATATGGGTATAATGCTGCACATTTTCAGACAGTATCCTCATTCATTCACACAAATAGTGGCAGCAGAGTGTCAGAAGTAATTGAAGTGGGCATGATTATCGAATTTTTTTAAGCATGACTGCGATCGTTCCCTTACCTTAACCACCTGTTTTCTATTATAACCATGTAGATGAAGGTCCCGTAACCTTAAGGAAGTAATTTTAACCCAAACCACCTAACCTTAACTAAATAGTTATTTTAAACCATGATCTTTCCTGAAACCTAACCAACCTTAACCATAGATTTGTCACATCATAAAAGGGATTTATTTTTCAATAGTGATTTATTTGGGAAATTGACTTTTTGAGTACTGAATATTAAACTAAAAACAAAGGTTGTTTAGTGATGGGGTGGATAGTTGGTACAGCTGCATTATGGACCATCTTGTCACAAAACTGCCAAACGGGTGAGCTGCACCACTCATACCTTTGACTCCACTGTTCTCCATGTCTCATAGATTCACAAAAATAAAGCCCCATGAGTCTCTACACCAAATGGTCCTCTAGAGGATCTTCCTCTAAGATCTAATCCTAGATTTCCATTGGTGATTTAGTGGGAAAATCTGACTTTTCTCATCTGCTGTGACAAGAGTAACATGAAGCAAATGCCTTTATTATGGTTTTCATCTTCATCAGTATCTCTACACAAAACATACGGTCATTTAATGATTTAGGAGAGATATGTAGCAGAAGATAGGTGGTAAAATTTGTGAAATAAAGGTAAAAGGCATGAAAGGACAAGATGAAATGTGAGTTAAGAAGGATTATAATTAAAGAAGTAAAGAAATCCAGCAGATAACAGAAAGGATTGAAGATATGCATGGTGTGTGTGTATGTGTGTGTGAGTGTGCCACCTGCTGAGACCCTGCTAATTCAGAGCTAATCTCCAATCAGAGGGGAGATTGCCTGGGGTTTCACATCACAGCAGCCTACTCTGCATACCCATAACCCTCAGTTCTCTCCCAAGAGGTTAAGCCTCGACCAATTATTCTCCATGCCATGCGAAACCCATCATTGTTGACAGATCAGACCATCAAGGCGTTTGACACTATTTGTGTATGTAACTTCCTTATTACTTTTCTGACCTGAGCATTTCATGCTCTACGTATACTATTCTACATCATGAACCATGTCCCCCTATTGATTTGCTGTTTGTCTGCTGCAAATTTAGTTAAAGCTTTTATTCCTTCATAGAGTAGTAAAAAGACTATTATAATGCTTTATTTTATACAAGTCCAATATAAAACATTTATTTTAAATCACAATCAACGTATTCTGCTGGGGCCCAGGGTCTGGTAGATGAAGAACTCAGTGTTGCTGCTGTGGCAGAGATTGTCCTTTAAAACACAGCAGTCATTATTTGAAGTGCATCACAGGTCAGGATACATTTTTTTCATCACTAACAATAAATACACATACTAATGACAATGACTCTCGACACTAAACCCAAGGTCCCTATCTGCCTAAATATAAAACAGTCTCTCCATTTTATTTAGGAACATCTCCATCAAATATTGTTTAATACATTTTCTCTTATGTTTGGGGTAAAGACATATTCCATTACACATTACACTTATTCAGTTTCACCTAAGGCAACTTGTATGACTCACCTATTCCTCTGCTGGCTTGTGTCTGCTCGACAATGCTGGTGGGGGCGGGGGTCGCTTTCCTCCAAGCATGAAGGGTGTCTTTCTCATAACTAGGAAACGACAGATGAACATTATTATCTAATGTTTCATTTCTCAGTCATCTACTTGGCTGTAAAGTTAGCTAGCATTACTGAGTTTGTTTTCTGCTATGCTATAATGAAGCAACTACAACTAATATTAGCTAGCTAGCTAACAAGAAGCTTGGCTGCTATCGTTACACAGCATACCAAGCTGAAGTCCTCCACAAATGACGAGTGTCAAGATAGTTATAAATTAATTAAATTAATGTTTGCTATCAGGGTACCACCAACAAACCTTGCTGTTAATAAATATCCGTATAGCTACTGCAGAGTAAAATATAGCTTACCCGTCCAGAAGCAGTAAGGCTAGCTACGCATCACTTTTCAACCCATTCAAAACTTTGAGGTTTTTCCAGCAATCAAAGCCCCACAGATGTAAATTTCACTTCTCTCTTTTTTTTTTTTTTTTTTGGCAGCTTTCTGTTGTTCTCTCTTTTCTTCAGCAATCTTCATCAGCTTTGCATATTTGACAGTGTGAGCCGCTTCTGGGAGCGCTGGAATAGGTAGTCAGCTACACTATAGCTCCGCTGTCTGCCCATGAACGCACAGAGAGGACCGCCTCTTTGCGGAGCTCTCTCTCTTCATTGGATAAGGGGGGAAAGGGGTACCAGAAAAATTATTTTCTGTTTACTGCAGCACGGAGGCACTCAGGAGACCCATGTTACTGATCAAACATGCTATTTCAGTGATGGCTGTCGGAATGTAGAGCTATTTAACACTTGACAATGACAAAGCTGGTCATGCATTTAACCCTGCATCACCTGTGTTCCCTGGAATTAGTTTTCTGACATTTTAGGGTAAAGTTAAGTCAGGAAGTAAATTATTCACATCTTTATTCTTTGTATTGTTTATTTGGAAGGAGGGTGTCCCATGTACAGTATGACAGCTAAACTATAATAAGTATTTCTGCCTGTGTGTGTGTGTGTGTGTGTGTGTGTGTGTGTGTGTGTCAAAGAGGAAGCAGCCTAATGGGATTGGAGCTGGGCCTAATGCTCTTGGGCTGGGTGCAGATGATAGTTTAATCAGCTCTATGGTGCAGCTCCTCACTGAGGCTTCTCCTGGCCACTGGGCCTTGTGAAGGAGTATGCCAGCAGACTGCAGGACGGCCCGACAGACGCTTGCCTGGTCAGAAACACCAGAGGGACAGCTGCTCTGCATCCAACCAAAGGACCACGCCAACACCTAAACTATCACACAAAGAGAAAAGGATAGAGAAAAATAATGTAAAGAAGCACAGTACTGTGTTGCTTTGATGAATGCTTAAAGTACCTTTCAAGCACAAAGACAGTTCAAAGGAGAATTTTTAATTTAGATTTGAAAGTGGCAAACGTTGCAGTACATTTCAGATCATTAGGATGTTTCATCAGTGTGCAGCAAAACGCAGATTCACCGAGTTTGGTTCTGACTGGAAGCACTACCAGGTGACTGCTTCCTAAAGATCTAAGGGGCTTAATTGATTTATATTATTTAAATATATCATAAATATATTTTGGCCCTAAGCCATATGTGATGTATAAACAAGCAGCAGCACTTTAAAATCTGCTCTCCAACTAACTGGAAGCCAGTTGAGGGGAAACTTAGTTTTTTTTGGGGTTGAAATGACTAATACTTACCAAAAGTTATGGAATTGGTCCAGTAGATCACCTCTGCTGGCATCCGCGAACGGGCTGCAGTGGCTGCAACGTAATCCTTGCGGGTCCTTTCGTCTTTTATCCTTTCGTCTGTGAAAGGTCCGTCCACTAAAAGTGCTTGTTTTTGCTACTGACAGGCTCAGATTGTTATTCTAAGTGTCTGACAACATTATGGAAAGGATCCCTTCAGAGACAGACCGTTTTGTTAAAGAGTAAGATCCTTTCGTCTTCCTGCAACAACTCCACCTCTCGCGAGATTTCAGAGCAAGACTATACCTGAGTGAGACTTGTTTCTGGCTAAACAAATAGGATCTTACTCTTTAACAAAGTTGTTAGACACTTAGAATAACAGTCTGAGCCTGTCAGTGGCAAAAACAAGCACTTTTAGTGGACACACTTTTCACAGACGCAATTACCCGCAAGGATGACATTTGGCCTAAATGGATCATATAAAGCTTTAAGGAGTACTCCCTCGATTTATCTTTGCACTCCTATAACATTGTCAGACTCACAATGGACAGATCACTTGAGGCGATTTCATGCAGCTCCCACTGTAGCCACAAAAGGCTTCATACAACCTTTTCACAGTAGTACTCCCCAAGACCACTAAACAGACTTTGATGTGCAAAATCATTGAAGTTTCCCTTATAGAGGCCCTAGAATTGATTCCTGTGGAACTCCACATGTCTTGGTAAACTGCTTGTATGCATAGTGCCAAAAGAGAGGGAATGGTTTAGTTACTGTTTGGTGCATCTTCCACAGTTTTGTTTGGTCACAGTATGAATGTTGACATCATAATCAGTATCTTTCTGTTTGGTGATAGCAGTGGTGTGGTTTTATTCTTTAATGAAGGGTTATTTAGACCAGTCTGATTTTTACACTTATTGACTGATAAGAGATCAGGGGTTCATAAGGCAATATTGTTGATTTTCCTGCTTATTATATTAGGGAAAATGACTCTCTACCATTGTTTATTTCAGAACTATATACTTTTAACACCTGCAGTGTTAGTTCAAGCTGTTTTCTGTCTGCCAGAAGTGCATTAATAACTCAATAATATGAATAATATCATAGTTTGTGAGTTGAAATTATCAGGGGGATATCGACAGAGTCTGATGTTATGCTTGGTGGCATCAACAAAGCTTTTACAAAAAGAGCATTAGTATTCTCATTTATATACCTTCTTTTGTATATAAATGAGACTCATCTCTCTACATACACTCTAGAGACTCATCAAAGGAGTTAGATAAATGTCAGAGAGACCCAACGACAGTGTTCAAAATGTTAATACCATTACTGATAACCAACTCCAGTGTATGTCCTTGGGAGTGAGTTGGTCCTTTCACAAGCTGTACTGTAACAGACCATATATTTCAAATAGGTTTCATACTTGCCAGTATCCACAGTAAATTGCACATTGATGGCACTGAATATTCTTTTTATATCATATTATATACATTGAACACAGAGTAAGTAATGAAATTGTATTTAGAGATGAAATTATACATTTAGTGTTGCAGAATACTTTGTGCCAACATGGAATCTTTTTATCTAGAGTGCGTCTTACAAGCCAAAATATCTCCCTTCCTCCATCAGCCCTCACTCCCTGGTTCCCCCACTAAATGTTACGTTTTCTTTGTTTCCTGAGGAACCACTGAACTGGCTCTGGGAATATCCTTTCCCTCTGATGATGGAAAACAATGTTAACGAAACATATTGTATCTCCCCTGAGATGCGAGACCGGCGCCCACTATCACAGCACCACACCACTTACGTTAACACATGAAGTTACTTTCTTTGTTGTTCTTACCCCTCTCCATGAATTAGTGAGTGAATAATGAGAGAATGAAAGATAGAGAAATAAGGAAAACGAGAGATATGGCCATGCCTGCAGCAGGCTGTAGTTATTTGAGTCTAATTAGCCTACATTCAGAGAATGCAGAGAATATAATCCTTCAGGATCTCACCCTCTCTCTTTCTGTTCTCTTTCTATAGTTATTGTGCTTTTGGCCACAAACATCTAAGCAGAAATTGGCCTAGTTAGTAATGATTTGTTGTTGTTTAAGTGAGCTGGGTTTGGCTGTGACCTTGGAATAGTAATTAAGAAGAGCAACATAGAGATGGAATGGCCAAGTACCCAACAGGGGTTTCTCAATATGCTGAAACACAACACTAGTTGTGCATTTAACACAGTCAGGGGATGACCATGTACTAATGCAACTGCGATAGTAGAAACACAATGGGGCACTGATGTCAAGATAAACCACAGGAAACATTTTTTCACGTGTAAAGCCCATCTGACCAGGGGAGAACTTCTTCTGTTTCATTGTAAACTCTTAAAGCTGCACTGAGCAATAGTTTTACATTGACAAGGGGTCAAATGACTATGTATAATGAGAAAGGTGTCACTCGTAGTGACAAACCCACAAAAAATAATCACCCAACTCTGCAGGTCAGATCAGCTCTAGAGAGTGAATTTGGGATCTTTGAGCTCATTTTCTTTTGCCTGGGTCCAGACCTTTAAATCCGCCCACTCCACCGAGTTGACTGATTCTGGATCTGGCTCTGGCATCATAAAGCAGTGGTTTCTCAGTTTGAAAAAGCAATTATCCAATGAGCACCGTGGGGGTACTAACGATTAGCCAGTCAGTGCCACGGGTGGGACTAGTGCCGTTGTCAAGCTTTATTTTACATAGACAACACGTCTTCTCAATATCGCCCCACATTGTAGTTTGTTTTTACTTCGCTCTGCTCCACTCTTAAAAACCTGGCAAAACCAGTATGTTGGCATGGCTACGCTTCAGTGTCGATTTAAAATGACATTAAATTCAGGCAGATACGTCGGTCTCTAGTGATTGATTAGGGAAAACTGAATCCTCCTCCCCCATGGAAATCGGTTAGAGTGGAGGCAACATCAGACTGAAGATGGAAATGGAGTGTAACGAGACAATTCTGTCTGATATCAGGCAAAAGTTTCTTGGTTTTCTGGCCCTGCAACAACAGCAGCCTCATTTCTAGCTGCAACAGGCTGTTGTTTTCATTAAGAAAGTGATAGCCTGATTGTACGCTACCTTCTACAGCAGATAGACAAACAGCTAGCTGGTGAAGAGAGTTGAAGATTTAGCAGCTTAAGATGTTTTTCTCAGTTTATGGAGACCAAAGATCTGGATGCTGGATGTGTAAATAAGCAATTGTTTGATGACGAGTCTGTCATATCAACTTTGTATGTTGATGATATTCTAATGTTGTCTTTTCAGCTTGTTCTGCTGCTGTGGCTAAAAAATAAATGAATGTAGCTTTAAGGTGCATATCAACTGTAATAGATACTTCTCCCCAATGTACCACACTTCTCAAGTTCATACACTAAATTAACGGTGCCATGCTCATTCCAACCCAAGAGTAATTGTGTTACCTCATTCCATCTCCCCATAAGTGATCATAACCACTTATGACTTTTTAATTAAATTCCTGTCCATGGTAGAATAAGAATAACATTCCTTCGCTCTATAGCAGGCATGGAGAGGCATTTCCTCTCAGCTCGACACATGCTGGGAGATAATTATATGGAGGGCATAGGGTGACAAATTGTCAATCAGCAGCTAATGTATAGCTATTGATTTTGTGGCTTGTTAGATGTGTATGCTGGTTTAAAGAGCGAGGCATCAGGCAGTTGATGTCTTTTTTAAACTGAAAGCTTTGCTTCAGTGAAGCAGACACGGTTCTGTTAGGAAATATGTGAGAGTATGATGTCAATCAAGTGTTGGCGTCCTCTTAAATTGAGTCAAGTTTCCAGTAGGCTAGAGCTGACGGAAGTCTTCTGTACCAAAGATACAATAGGGCTTACAAATGCTTGAAAGCAGCCTCATTCAGAGACAGCAATATGTATGGAACATCTGCAGTATAGAACCAAAATCTAATCATATAGCAATATAGAAGCAACATCTAAGCTATGGACCATGTGAGGGGCAGCCTCCTTCCAAATCCATATTTCAAGACAGACTAACAGATCAACAAGGCTGTCCCCCTGTGTCCTTTACAGCTGTGAATGAGCCACTCATTCTGTGTGGCTAGTAACATCCCATCATATTAATGCAGGTGTACAACACAGTCAGTATAATCTGAAACTTGTCACTATTACTCTGCTGATTCGCTCGTATCAACACTCAACATCCCAACCTCCTTCTTACATGCCACCACCGGGGGATTTAAAAAGCAGCTAGCAGCAGTTAGCAGCTAACCTACAACACCCGAAATGTCTGTGAATTGGGGAGACAACGAGGTCTGGGAGCTCCTTTCCCTCGAGCATCACACTAGACGCAGACGCTGTTGTGTTACACGTCACGTCTCTTTTGCTTCCAGAACATTGTTTGATTCAGTGTAAATAAGCAAAGCCGGCGTAATGACAGGTCTTCTTTACAGCAGTATTGTGGAAACTCTGTTAAAAAGGGCTACTGACACAAAATAATTCAAACCAATAGAAAACAAACATTGTCTTGATGCGGTGATGGCAGCAATGCTCAAGCAACCGGGTACTGTCGCTGAAGTCAACTAAGTTGCAATTCAAGAGAACACAATTACACAACTGCTATGACACAAGCTAAAATCTTGTTTGAAATGGTTCAAGTCATTTTGCTTGCATTATTAAAATGCATAACCCCAGGTGTCACCAAATCAACCAGGGTTGAACTGTGCTGCCTGTGAGAGCTTATTTTACCATATGTGATAGAAATCTGATATTGGAAATCAGTCAGTATAGCTGTTAAAAGTACCTGCCCATTCTGCTCTCTCCTACACAGCAGGGCCTGTGCTGGCATACTGTGTGTGTGTGTGTGTGTGTGTGTGTGTTTCTGTGTTTGTCCTGGCTGTTTGCTGTGTTTTGGCTGTCAGTGTGTAAACTGCTGCTGTGTATTCCTTGGACTTTCTCCCAGTCATGTGACTCATCTCATCCTCGTAACAAACACACAAAAACACACTGACTGTCCTGTTCAGTGTCTTCATGTCTGTTTATTGTCTCCCCATCTGAGCAGGGTCTGAGAACTGGAAGGCAGATATATATTGTATCTACTCCAGACCCCTACACCCCAACCCCTCCGTCTCATAGGTCCAGCCAGTTGCCACGGCAACCCCACCGTCCTCCCTTCCCTTCCTGCTTTCGAATCCCCCTGTCTTTTCACCCTTATCGCCTTCTCCTCTCTCTGTCTCTCTTTCCCTGTCTATCCTTCATCTAGTTCTGTCAGCCTGGTTTTCCATCCAGCAGGCTCCCTCCTCTTCCTCCTCCTCCCTCCTTTTTGTCTTTCTCCCCTCTTCATGCTCTAGGACTGTTTGCATCTAATGTTTAGCAAATCAGGAGACCATATAGTATGCTGTGTCTATGTGTGTGTGTGTGTGTGTGCTCATTAACAGGTGCAGGTGGTTGTAGGAGCGCTGCTCTAAGGGTAATTGGTTGTATCGACCAATGCTGTATATGTCACACTTGCACTAACTGAGAAGCCAAACATGGGTGCAAATCACACACACACACACACACACACACACACACACACACCTCCCCATCCCCCCAACTCACCTCATTCTTTGTCCGCGTCTGACACACACACTCCCACATCTAATGCACCTGAATCTCTGTTAAATCTCTCCATATCTCTTCCGTCTCGTGAACTGTTGTCTATACGTTGTGCTGAGATTGCCAAATATTATCGCCCTCAAGTTGGGGAGTCAAATAAAATCACAGCCGAGCATGTCTTAGGCTCTTAATCATTCTTGTTAAGATATGATACACAAACGTGTACTTATACTGACTTAATTACAGAGACTTGTGTCACTTTACCATCTTTTGTTATACTGGCATGAGTCGTAATGACATCAATTCAGTGTATTTCATATGAAACAGAATTACATTGATGTTTTCTGAAAACATTCTAGATTTTCTTTCCATTGCATTGTTTTACAATGACGGGATGTGACTGAAGTCAATGGATGGATGCAAACAGACAGGAATTCATCCTGAAGGCGGGTTCTTTTCTTTTAGATGATGAATTTTGCCTAACCTTAAAGGGGAACTCCACCAATTTTGGAGTACTACTGTATATGTGAGAATAGTTGTATAAGGCCGAATTCACATAGAATAAGCCTGTGGCGAAAAGTTCAAATAGTCAACTTTTGGAGAAACGCAACCCGATGTCACGCTGCGGCAGCCAATAACGCCCGCAATCAGACCGGCAGACGCCCAGGTGAAGAAGAACTTTGTTCACCATGTAGCATTGTAGCATTAGCTGTTTACCTTAATATTCCAATGTTTACCGAGCAACTGTGAAGATTACTGTACATCAGCTGTTCAACCCTTGTTGGCTTGTATCATCTTCAAGCCGGGATTGCTGGTTAGTATCAGACACTCCCACACCACCGCACAACCCTGCAGCGAATCACAGCAACGCCTGAATCTGTGTGAAAATGGCCTAAAGCCTTTACACAGCTCCAGAGAGAGCTGTGTGAAGTCTGATAAATGTCCTCAAGTGATGTCACTTGAGTCAGCGTCGGTTGGGGATGAAGAAAAACTTTGTAAAGCACTTTGGATAAAAGCGCTATATATATGGAGCCATTTACCATTTATGAGAGTGCAATGCTAAATTTCTTTTAAGCAAGTAGTTGGAGTTACCCAAATGTATCCATATCGTAAAACTCTATGTCAGGGGTCATCAACTACAGACCTAATTAGCCTATTATTGTTTAATATTTTCATTTTTTGTTTTACAAAATGAATGTTATTTTTGTTAGCCTATCAGTGTGAACAGATTTCTAAAAAACATGGGATATCCATAAAGATAACTTAACACATGAAACGCAATTGCAGAATGCAGTCCTAATTGGCAGGACATATTAATCGGTTTTGGTGCTATCAACGTCCTGATTGGTGGAAAATGCTTGCAAGAAGCCAGAAGAAAAGCCTTTTGAATTGTTTGTCAGACACGCAAGAAGTATGAGAAAAAAAGAAATAAAAGGAAATGTTAAATAAGAACTTGTGAACAAAATAAAAGGAAATGTTAAATGAGAGCTATAAGTTTGTCCCCATTCTTGTGTGAAAATATGGCACAAACCGCATTCCATTCATAAAAGAACAAAAGATTCACCTATCCTGCCGGTGGATTCAAACCAGGAACCTCTGTCTACAAGACAATCATGCCACTATTCTTAATGTTGTAGCGCATTTTTTTCCTCCTCTCATTTTCTGAATTCATTTATATTCTGCAGGCCGGATGGGAAGCTTTGGCGGGCCGGATGTGGCCCGGGGGCCGCCAGTTGACGAACCCTGCTCTATGTGATAAGTTGACATAATACTGACAGATGGTCATAATTCACAACTACCGTCTGATGCACTTCTGATTATGTTTGACAATAAACAAGTGTGTGCTGCCTGGTGCTGCAGATTACTGTGGATCGAGAAAAACATGCGCATGGTAGCAATATTATTTTTATCTTTTTTGTTTCATATGAACAGAAAACACGTCTCTAACCTGGGCAGCACTACAGTTTCACACCAGCTTACTATCCTCTACACAATAGATTAGAACAGGCAATTCCAAAGTGTCTTAAAGACCCTGCACACCCACACAGGTGATTTCACTTCTGGTTGATTAGACCTCTGCTCAGGCTGAAGGCAGGCTAAACTGCTGGGAATTATAAGAATGATAAAGGCGTAATAGGCTGTGTTCGAAATCGCATACTAAGGTACTGCCGACTACACTCAATCAGTATGTACTCCATTCCAAGTGTTCACACTCAAGCAAGACAGTCATGTGACTGCATCATGAAATTCTTGCTAATCTAGTATACATCCGGGTATTTCTCATGTACACAAAATCCACATACTATGCAGTTGGAACGCTCTACATACTCAATTTGACGTCATTCTTAGTATGAATAGTGTGTTAGTTAGTATGCGATTCTGAACACATCCATAGACCTTTTTCACAGCAGACATTTTGGCCTGTCATAGCAGGAAATGCACAGGTGAATAATGTTAGAAACAACTGCATTCCATTCAGGTGAGCTAGTTTCAGGGTTCTGGTATTGCATGCTGACTCACTGGCATGATTTACTTGGAAGTGAGCCATCGTTAATAAAATTTGTTTCACCTGTGCTTTTCCTGCTATGACATGTCAAATGCTGTGTCGGTCAGAAAGTTGAGTGTGGAACGCTGCACACTAATCACCCTCAACGGTCGCCATCTTGGCCATGTAGCGGAAGGGGAGGACCACCAACGTATGAAAATGGCGGCCGCGGTTGCGATTGTTACGGCTAAAAGTAAAAGCACGTTCATTTTTTATTAATTTTTAATATAATTGAATTGAAGTCAAGTGAGCAAACAAAATGGCAGATATTTCGGCTGGCAGCAATCGCGGTAAAATGTTGGCGATAATGCTCCGCCAGGCTGCAATCTGTCATTAAAAAGAAGAAGAAGACGCGGTCAAAGGTTGCGATCGTCATTTCCGGTAAGCGCACAACAGCAGTATTCGCTTTGGGACGACACTACCCTGTCAAAATTAACGCACTACACAAGTCAGTACATAGTGTACACAGTATACTGCATGTAAGTGTACTGACGGAAGTACGCGATTTGAGACAGCAAAAATGTCTGCTGTCTATTTGTACCATGGGTGTGCAGTAGTGATTTCTGTCTGAACCCGACCCGAGTCTGAGAGAGTAGAACCCCAACCGACAGGCATTCTGTTTTTTATGTCCGAACCCCGACCCGAGCCCAACGCAGTTAATGTAAGCTGAGACAAATCCAAATGCCTCCATACCGTCGATTTCCCTGCATGGTTTTCGGTAGTTTTTTAAATTCAATTCAATCCAATTCAGTTTTATTTATATAGCGCCATATCATAACAAAGTTATCTCAGGGCACTTTTTCGAGTAGAGCAGAGGCCTGTACTACGAAGCGGGATTTGCGGTTAGCGAGATAACTTCAGGTTCAACTCTGGGTTTTCAGTACTACGACGGTGGTTCACTTCTTACCGGGGTAAATCGCCATGGTAACTTATGCTGCACGGCAAACCTGCTCCGGAGCAGGTTATGTTCGAGATAACAGATCAACACGTACAAAAGCACCGCCTACTGACCAATCAATTCTCTTGGAAAATGACATCACCAATAGAAAAGAAGTGGAGCTCGGTACGTGGATCGTGAGAGGGACTCTTTTTATATGAGAGATAGTTTCTCATCGGATTGACCGACGTATCTGTGTCATCCTACAACAGAGACTGACTGAAGCACTAAAGCTTTGTACTTATGTATTATGTTTTTATATTTATTTATTTTTTGTCTGTTTGACACCACCGGGGTTGCAGCTGAAAGAATCAGGCTAAAATTGTCATGCACTCCATAAGAACATCTAAGCAACACATTAACTTAATGTAATACTACTGACGGGGCAGTGATATTATAAGCCTCTTAATTTACGCATTCACACAGTCGGGTTTTTTTGCCAGCTGTCCTTCCTGCATTCAGCAGCTGCAGTTGTGTTGCTTTTAGCCTTGTGGATGTTTAAATTCTTCGTATTTCTCTAATATTACAGTTTGGTCTTCGTTGGTAAAGTATGCCGCTCTGCTGCCAGTACACCTGTCATGTTTGTGATTGGTCATATGCTGCAAACACCGCCTCTTTCATGGGAACGCGCTCATGGCTTGATTGGGAAACCCTGGGTTGACTTATCGAGTTGATAACCAGCGTCGTGTGACCGCTTAGCGGGATCGCGATTGTTAGGCTTAGTGAAGCCAGATAACGAAAAGAGATCCTGGGTATGTTGAACTTGCTTCGTAGTACAGGCCTCAGGTCTAGACCGACTCTTTATATTTACAGAGACCCAACAGGTCCCACCATGAGCAAGCACTATGCGACAGTGGCAAGGAAAAACTCCCTTTTAACAGGTAAAAACCTCGAGCAGAACCAGGCTCTGGGTGGGCGGTCATCTGCCTTGACCGGTTGGGTTGAAGGGGGACGGGGGGAGCGGGAGAGAGAGAGCAGGAGGAAAGAGAACATACAGCAGCACAGTACAGTTCCACATAGAGATGTAAAGCAATAGTTGTGGTAATGGTATTGATGATAACACCAACAGAAATAATACTAAGACCTCCACCTCCTCGGCCTGTGCCTCGAGGAATGTAAGTATTAATGTGACTGGGGGGAGTGGATTCATTTAGGCTAACATATTCATCGTGACACAGCCAGGTTTCAGTAAGACAAAATAAATCAATATTATGATCTGATATTAGATCGTTTACTAGAACAGCTTTAGATGAGAGAGATCTAATGTTTAAGAGTCCACATTTAATTCTCCTCTTTTGTTGTACTGTTGCAGTGGTGGTTTTAGTTTTTATTAGGTTTTTATGTGTAACTCCTCTTCTGTTTACTTTTGATTTAAATAATTTAAGTGGTGGGGGGGCAGACAACCTCTCTGTGGAGTTTAGGGTGGGTAACTGCTCTAATGGAAGCGCAGAGAAGCATGTAGGACTGCAGCTCTGCCTCCTGGTCTGGACCACAGACTGTATTAAGTCTATGGTCTGAACTCTGAGCTGTCATGGCTTTGGGCCACTAATAAACTCGGCCAGATTTGTAGATATGAGAGCGGCTCCATCTAAAGTGGGATGAATGCCATCTCTCCTAATCAGACCAGGTCTTCTCCAGAAAGTCCGCCAATTATCTACAAAGCCCACATCATTACCTGGACACCACCTCGACAACCAGCAGTTGAATGATGACATGCGGCTATACATGTCATCGCTAGTAAGATTAGGTAGGGGCCCAGAGAAAACTACGGAGTCCGACATTGTCTTTGCATATGTACACACCGACTTAACATTAATTTTCGTGACCTCCGATTGGTGTAATCGGGTGTCATTACCGCCGACGTGAATAACAATCTTAGCATATTTACGCTTATCCTTAGCCAGCAGTTTTAAATAGGATTCAACGTCGCCCGCTCTGGCCCCTGGGATGCATTTGACTGTGGTCGCTGGTGTCGCTAATTTCACGTTTCGCAAAATGGAGCTGCCAATAATCAGAGTTGGTTTCTCAGCGGGTGTGTCGCTGAGTGGAGAGAACCTGTTAGAAACGTGAACGGGTCGGTGATGAACCGTGGGCTTTGGTTTAGGGCTATGATTCTTTCGGACAGTCACCCAGCCTCCCTGGCTTCCCGGCTGCTCGGGAGTTGCCGGGAGACGGCTAGCAGAAGCTACCTTTTCTAACCAGAAGCCGCGATTCTAACTCACTGAGCCTCGCCTCCAACACAGTGAATAAACTACATTTGTTACACATACCATTATCGCTAAAGGAGGCAGAGGAGTAACTAAACATTCGACACACCGAGCAAGAGAGAGCAGGAGGAGAGGGAGACGCCATCGCTAACTTAGCTAAAGTAGCAAGCAACTAATTAGCGTGTAAACAACTGTGGGATTAGCAAAAAGTCGCTAACAGGAGAGGGATATGAGTGCTTAAACAGAACTAGTGTATACTTAAATGTATAGCGGGTAATTAGCCGCTATAGTAAAGAAAATATTAAAATTAACTGGGTTTAGCTAGAGCAGCAAAATTTGCTACCAGTAACACAGAAACATCGGCAACCGGAAATGAGACAATACTTTCACCTCAGCACGTCAGTACGTCCACCACTGGCCTTAAACTTCCCCAATGACAAATTTTGTTTGATCCTCCATGAATACTTGCCGCCTGTGTGTTGCGTTCATACGTTGTTACGTAAATAACAAACCCCAGCACTGAACAGGAAGCACCATGTCAAGTAGGTTAGCCCAGTCAATGTGACCGAACCCGACCGGAACCTGAACATCATTTCTACATTTTTGTCCGAACCCGGCCCGGGTATCCACCCTCTAGTGTGCAGAGCCTTTAAGTCAAGCTAAATGCATCCTGGAGTGGTCATCTACAACACTACCATGACCATGCCCTGACCTTGAAAGAAAATTAAAAATTCTAAGTTGGGTCTCTCTCTCTCATTTCTATTTGTTATGATAACATCAAACTCCCCACAAGTAACACCTGTAAGCGACATCTCTAAAAAGTAGCTCAACCAGCAGTCAGACGATCAGACAGGTTGTAAACAAGCCAACAGTTCATCCCAATTATCTAAACCCTTTTATTTGGAGGTAAAACTTAAAAGTGAGTGCACCTAAAATGTGGCTATTAACCCCTAATGGCACATGATAACTGTATGCATATAACTACAGTAAGTAAGGTAAAGGTAAAGGTTGAAGCAGGAGGAGCTCATTTGGACAGCAAATACATTTAGAAGGAGAAAAAATATCTTGCATGTTTGGCAAAACCATATCATCATAGCATGTGTGAGCCTTTTGCTGGGCAGACAAAGATTTTTTGCAGAGAGAAATAAAAAAAGAGAAAAGTAATCAAGTCACAAAGGATCTACAAGAATTACAAGTACTGTGATAAGTGTTCATATACTATAATTGGCTGTCAAAAATTAAAAAGTGGTTATTTATTTTTTGCATGTTAGTGTTTGTGTTTGAGATTGTGGGAGCGTGTCTGTTGTGTATTGTGTTGTTTAGCCTTGAATTAACAGAATCAGTTAAGTCATCTGGTCCACATCCTCACAGTCTGCAAACGTTAATTACCGCCTCTGAAATGCCAAAGCCTGAAGGGCACCTGGGAAATACAGTTCTTTTCAAAGCTGAGAAAGGAGAGGAAAAAAATCAATAACACAACTGTTGTGTGTTTCATAGAGAGCTGCAGTGTAGGAATCCCATCAGGAAGACAAAAAGAGCCCATCAGAGAGGGTTCTTGTCAATCATCAAGGCAGTGATTTTTCTTCTTCCTGTTTTTCTGCAAACTGTTCATTTCCTGTTTTGAGTGATAGCATCCAGCCCCTGAGGTTTGTATCTTTTTGTTTCTCCATTACACTGTAGCTGGGGGTCTCTTTAAAGACCCAGCACTAATGACATGGCTTAATTGAATTGTGTTTGTTTTATTTGCTCATTTTCTGGCAGTGGTGCGATGAGTGTATTGGATTTTCTCATGTGGAGTATGAAGTTTGGAATAGGTGGGGGGGTGGCGGGTATTGGGGCATTAATAACTCTCCATGTTGTTATGGAGATGCTGAAAAACTCATTTGCGTGTGAGGGTTTTTTAAAATTCTCTCTCAGAGGGCTTTTCTGGAATGACGCAGTGCTGAGGGTTTTCTAAAGCCTGGGAAAGCCATATTGCTCAGTACAGACTGCCTCCTACAACATTTGTCAACAAAAAAAGCGCCATCTATATATATATATATATATAAGTACTCTTCTCCCTTGCAGTTTTCAATATCTACAAGCAAAGGAGTGGAAATCCTTAACTGTTGCAGTCACTCATGTTTGTTGTCATTCGTGAAAATTCACACACAATTGACTGAGCAGCACCAATAAACAAAGAATGTCAAAAATATGACAAAATCAAAGCTATTATTCATTATTTAATGATGTTAAAAAAAGGACTAAAAGCCTAAACTCCTAGTGGTCCCTTGAAGTTTTTACACTTAGTGTAAAAAGTTATTACACACTTTCACAATGCAAAAGCATCAAAAGAATAAAACAACACACTGATGATTTTTATCATTTCAGAGGCTTTCTGTGATGAGGATAAAGTATTTTGAACTAAGGGTGGCATAAAGAAAAGCCTCAGCATGGTCTCTGTGCCAGTCCATGCGTCATGTCCTCTGTGTGTGCACGCTGTGAGCAACCACTGATGTGTACATCAGTTGCCATTGCACTGTAGTTTGTGCTGTGTACAAATCTACAGCAAGTAGACTGGAAAGCGCCCCACAAGGTTAAACCAGGTACACCCACAGTTCAAGTTCACTACAGTGTCCTTATTTTTAGCCACACTAGCAATACGGTTTCCACCTTCAGTGTGGAAAAATAAGGGACACCTTGCCAGGGGCCCCATGCCCGGGGGACACAAATCAAGTGGGGGGGTCTGGGGTCCTCCCCCATGAGATTTTGAGTGTTAGACACTTAATTTCCTGCATCCTGGTGAATTTTTATGCGCCAATTTGTGCTTTTTATTCATCAATTTTAAAGTCCTCTGCTACTCTCAACATGAATGTAAAGGAAATAAAGAGTCAATAAGAGTAAAGCACAGTTGCATCAATTATATTAAAGATTAAAACATCAGATCATGGGTCTCCGTAACCAAGGCAACAATGACGTAGAGTGACAGACAACTTGCCTGTCATTCTAGGTGCCATTTTTTTCCTGCAAATTCTGATTTAATACTTCTCCGCTATGTCTCGTGAAACTCTTTTGGTTCTATTATTTCTCATGTCATTCCAGACATGTGAAAACGTAGTGTATGCATTAGAGTAGGGTGTGCACGCATCCCCTATTGATTCAGTAAGGGACAGTGCATTTTATTTTCCAATACGGGACGATCCCGTATTATACGGGACGGGTGGCAGCTCTAGCTAGCAGTGTTGCTCAAAGGATGACAATGTCATTGTGTTGGTTGGTCCACCACTTGGGTCCAGACTGGAAACTCTCATGCTGTGTCTCAATTCGGACATTTCCGTTAGTACACTGTGTACACTGTGTACACTATGTACTTACTTGCGTAGTGCGTGAATTTCGACAGGCTGGTGTTGTCTCAAATTGAACGCGGCCGTTGTGCGCTTGCCGGAAATGACGATCTCAACATTTTAACGCTTCTTCTTCTACTTCTTCTTTGTAATCGCGAATTGCAACCGGGCGGAGCATTATCGCCAACATTTGACCGCGATTGTCGCCCACCAAAATATCTGCCAGCTTGTTTTCTCACTTGACTTCAATTCAATTTTATTAAAAATGAATGTGCTTTTACTTTTAGTGCGGTGTTTACCATAACAATCGCAACTGTGGCTGCCATTTTCATACGTTGGTGGTCCTCCCTTTCCACTACGTAGCCAAGGTGGCGACCATTGAGGGTGAGAAGTGCAGCGTTCCATACTTCATAGTGCACTGATTTTGCCATACTTGTCAGTGTGAACGCACTTATGCACTCAAAATGTGTAAAAAGTGTAAGTACGGAAGAACGCAAATTGAGACACAGCTTCAGTCTCCTGTAATGTTTCATATAGCACTATCATCATTTATGACAAATATCTGGAAAACTAATGACATTCCCATCAGCCTCAGCTGTACTTTGTGTTTACTGCTAATTAGCAAATGTTAGCATGCTAAACTAACATTATACCTGCCAAATTTCAGTATCTTTGCATTGCCATTGTGAGCCTGTTAGCATGCCAATGTTAACATTTAGCACTGCTGTGCCTCACAGAGCTGCTAGCATGGCTGTAGACTCATGTTGTTCATTGCTGTTGTTTGTTTGTGGTGCTGTTTTGTTGTCTTTAATAGGTCACCTTGATACAAGCATAATTATGTGCTCTTAGGTGTTCTGATGAATAAAAAATAATGGTGTCACCTCTACCTTATCAGTGCATTAGTGACTGAGTGCAGACAACATCTTCACTGCATTGCCATACTGCAGGTCTGTCCACTGTTGCATTAAAGTGGATGTATCTCCTCAGAACCACTGCAGCTCACTTTCAGAGACTGTGGGGATTTCCTCTTCTTCACTTTATATCAGCTGAAACCTAAAGTCCTGTATGTCCCTACACACACTGAGCCTGTACATCAGCTGAGTTTCATCTGGTCTGTGCACGGCTCTCACAGTAGCAGTGGTCCAGTAAATGAGGCATTCAGGGACCCATCTGTCAGGGCCAGCCTGGCCTCAGCTGGACCCTCTACACACCAGAGGACTACTCAGGCCTTATGGGAGCATGCACACACACACCGTTTCTCCACAGAAGAACAGAATAAAAACATTTGCCAAGTGTGCACAAACACACAAACTCAAGGCCCTCTGATATAATGTGCATGTGTATCATCCACACATTTGGAATGCATTTTAGGTTGTGCAGAGGAAGAGGAAATTGTGTCTCAAGGCATTATGGTGAACGTGAGCATCAGAGGGAACCAACCTACTGTACAGCTGTGTGTGTGTGTGTGTGTGTGTGTGTGTGTGTATCTTGGCGGAGCAGAAATGTTAAAACGTCAAGTTGTAGTTTTACAGTGTGTTAAGTGCTGTAACTATGTCATGGGGAACAAACGAGATGTAATGTATTAATTAGTGAGCTTTAGAGGTGTTGATAGGAATATTTTTGAACTTTGGACAGAGCCTGGCTAGCTGTTTCCCTGTTTCCATTTTATTGCTAAGCTAAGCTAATCACCTCCTGTCTCCAGCTCTATACTTAATGCACAGGCATGAACATCAATTAGTGATTTTAGGAGGAGTTGCGTCCTTATGTCACTGTGGGTTACCAGATTTGATATAATTTTGCCTGTACAGAGACCAAAACCAAAACCTGTGTTCACTGGCTGTAACTGGCTAAACTATTAAGCTCCTGCAGTGATGTTGCCATTTAGTACCGAGCGCCTCATTGAAGGGCAGAAGCAAGGTACTGGGTCCATAAATAACAATAGCTAGTTCTAAGATACAACATGTTAATGTGTGAGCTTAAGAGGTACCTGTAGGTCTATTTTTACTTTTGACAGAGCCCGGCTAGCCATTTCCCCCTGCTTCTAGTCTTTATGCTAAGCTAGGTTAACTACGCCATTACTCCAGCTCAAAACTTTACACACAGACATGAGAGTGCTATAGAGCTGCGAAGGGGGAGGGGCTATTTTCGGACACCCCTGGCTCTGGAAGTAAAAGTCCCATTCATTTTTAGCAAGCATTTGCATTTTAGCAAGCAATAGTCCAATCACAGAGCTTAAAATTCAGTTACATGTGCTGCTAACAGCAGGTGGAAGCTAAACATCACGCTTTTGAGAAAACTGAAAACACAATCTGCAGCTTAAATCAGTTTATTTAAAGTGACAGAAGACACGTTTTTTTTGCTTTAACTTATCATTATGAAGTAAATGTTGATTGCACAATAATAATGTATAATGCTATAATGTAATGCTATAAAATAATGACACCATCAGCGTTTAGATTGGTTCTCTGTAAGCCTCGCTTTTACTGTGCAATTCTGTCTACGATCTCCCAGGAGAATGAAGGCTCGATTTACAGCACAAAGGAAGTGGGTCAACCATTGCGCAACCAAAACAGAAAACACAGAAAGAGGATAGCCATGGATGTACAAAGAGAACAAGGATAGCACTTTTACATGTTGTATAATTGTTTCAAAGTTCTTTAAAAAAAAAGAGGATAGCGCTTGTAGCTATTTGTAGCTATCGGTAGCAGAAATGGTGGACAATGGAACATCCGGAGTAACTGGGGAAACTCTACCCATCTATTGCCACTATAAATGAAAATTCTGGATCAATTTTGGATGAATTCAGTAACCATGCTGCTGTGTTTTGTTCACAAATTCATCAACAAAGGATTGTCTTCTTCTCCATAGCAATGGCCACCACAGCTCATGGGTATAGTAGTATTTAGACCTGCCGCCATGCCAAAATGACAAAAACATGATTTCTCAGAAACAAAGTTGAAATAATTAAATTTGGTTCTCATAACATAAACCTGCAGGGTCGTTACATTAGGAGTGAGTCCAGTGTTTTAAGATATCGAAAAAAATTAAATATTCTAACTAAAGTTCTAGAAATCAAGATACAACCATGCCTTCTTCTGGCAATTATTGGAGTGCCAGCCAGAACTGATACCATACTGTACTATTCCATACCATACTATAGAATTGTTCTTAATTGAACATTACCACTGGGTGGGTGGTTGGGTTTGTTTGAATTTTTGGGTATATCTTGTTGTTTTTTTTCTATTGTGATCTGTTAAATCTGAAAAAATGGAAATACTGGACCTTTAAAATTTGTATGCCATACTATATATTTACACTAATAAAATATGTTATTACAAAAAACAAATTGTAATGGGAATATTGGGCAAAAACACTTCCAGAACCAGCGGCTCCTCCCACTTTACAACTCTATAGTTGTCATTTCTCTCTCCAAAAAAAGGGAAAGGAAAAAGGAAAATAAGTATATTTCCCAAAATGTCAAACTATTTTATTAACATAAGTTTTACTGATGTTCAAAGAATGTTGATTTGGTGTAAAATGATGTGACAACAGCTGAGTTTGATGTGCCTCTGCTTCATCAGTGGTAGCCTGGCTGTAGAGCCTGCCAGCTGCTGTGCTTTTTTTATTCACTTCCTTTCACGCTCTCTCTCTCTCTCCTTCCTGTTGGCATGTTCTACCTCTCCATTTCTCTCTCCGTCAGTTCAAAGACTTGCCTGTACTGAAGAGTAGAGAGAACAACAGAGAGGGGAAGAGTTTGAGTGATGAGCCTGATACTGGGAAATACCACTGCAACAGACTTACAACCCAGAGTGAAATGGGAAAATAATATTCCGCCTTCTCTCCTCTGCCTCCCATCTTTTCTCTCACTTTCATCTTGTTAACTTCATGTAACCCTCTGCCCGGCCCGCTGTTTTACACCTAAACCGATTTTCTCTCCCCACCTTGCTTACCCTCCTGTTTCATTGCCCTGACTTTCAATCTTGCTTTGTTCTACAACTCAACCCTCTTCCCGTATTGATTTTCTTTCCCGTGCTGCTTTTCAATGGAACATAACCCTGTCACCTTGACCCATCACTCTCTCGTTATTACATACACCGCCTGACAAAATCCAATATCACACAAACCAAATACCTTTACCTTTACTATCACGCCCCTTTACTCAAACATTCATTCATCAATCCTTCTACTCACTGCTCCCATCCACTCTTTCCTCCCTCTCTGCCCTCCAGCGGTGTGTTTGGTGCTCGGCTGTATGATCTTCCCAAATGGCTGGGACTCTGAGGTGATCCGGGACATGTGCGGAGAGGACACAGGGAAGTACACTCTGGGCAACTGCTCAGTGCGCTGGGCCTACATCCTGGCTATCATCGGCATCCTGGACGCCCTCATCCTCTCCTTCCTGGCCTTCGTGCTCGGCAACCGGCAGAGTGACTTCCTGCAGGAGGAGCTGAAGGCCGACAACAAAGGTGAGAAGTGGAAAAAACAGTTATAAGCACTTTTTGGTGAAATTACAGGGGACAGAGAGGGCCAAGAAGAACAAAAATAATGTGTGTCGTGGCAACAAAATGATACACTGCAAAATTCTGTCTAGTCCCATCAACTATGAAATGATTAATTAAGTAAATTAAGAGATTAGCTGATCAGAACAGAAAAATAATAAATGAAATTCAAATAATTGATTGATTATTTAAGCCATTTATCAAGTTAAATTACCAAATATTTACTGCTTACAGCTGTAAAAATGTACGATTTTTCCATTGAATGTCACTGTACTGTAACTTGAATCGCTTTGGGTTTATGCACTGTTGCACAGACAATATAAGAAATTTAAAGACATGCTCCTCTAACTAGTTATGAACATTTGTCATTATTTTTGACATTGTATAGGCAAAGTTGAACTCATTGCAAATATCAAAAATAGTAATTATAATAATATTATAATATTACTTTATTTGTATAGAACTTCTTAGTATTTGTATATGTCAGTAAATATTTTGTCCTACTGTTTGGACAGTCATTACAAAACCCACATACCTTTGTTTTACAATTTCCTAAACTGTAAAACAAAGGTATGTGGGTTTAAACATACAGTGGATTGACTGCACAGCAGGAACATTTTATACATGTTTAAAAATGTATAAAATGGTGCACAAAACATGTAGAATATTTCCATTTGTTTGAATTGTGCAACCATAAAAGATGGAGTCTTTGGTTTGAGGATTTCACTCAGCATGAACAGTGTAAACATCATACAGCTTCAATGAAGAGCTGGAACACACTGATGAAGAATATACATGATACTGTCAGACAGTGTGGAATAACTACACCTCCAGTAGTTTAACCTCTGATCTTGCTGCAGTGATGTAGAAGTGTACTCCAGGATTTGTCAGTGCACTGTGACATCACTGTTGGGCGTAGTTACTGATGCAACAGAGCATACTTCCCACCACACCCATCAGTGATGGTGCCAACAAACTTGAAATGTTTAACCAGAGCAGGCAGGCAAACACTGAGTCATTCTTTAAAGGCTCAGCACCCCCGCACCGGTGTTTTCACTTATTCTGGCTAATTACACCTCTGGTTGAGGTTGGATGGAGGTCACCAAACCAATAAGAATGATAACAGTGTAACCCTAACATGTGCAACAAAACTAATGGAAGGGGGAAACTATACAGTTTATTATTACAGTACAGTTTTGCTCCGTCTCCCATTGACTTCTATTTAAGTATGAACAAATTCAACCATTTCCTGTTTGGATGTGATCCCCAGTGCATTTGCCGTTCAGACTTCACCTTTGTTTATTTATTTAATGTTTATTTGTATAGGGACACGTATATAGCATAAACCAATGCCACACACCACAGCATTTATGGCCTAAGCTAATTTGCAATGGCCGTTAACTCTTTCTTTACTCCCTATATAATAGACATTCAATAATTTACTCTTTAATTGAGATTTCAGACTCATCACCATGTGTGAAGTGTCACACGATCGTAATGTTGACTGTAACGCATGTATAAAATGCGATGCATTGTGGGATTGTTAGCAGAAACTAGTGTACATGCCATGGATACCACTTTTTTAATTCCAATGTGAGTCTAATCAGGCGCAATATGTGAAAACGCCTGTGTGGGTGTGTAGGGCCTTGGAGGGGAAAGTAAAGGAACGTGTATGTTAAGGGTTTTAATATATACTGTAAAGCTGAAACATTTTTGCCAACTACTTTATGTCCAATGCAAAGAAATGGATGATCCCTCCAGAATCTGACAGTAGAGCTTATCAGGCCTCAATATCTCTGTCACATGATTCTTTCTCACTTCTCATTTCTATCTGTTTTCTCAAAGGCTCTTCAGCTAAAATAATCTTTATACAACAACACAGTCATACTATATTGGGAGCAGTGTTAGCAGGTGTACTAGCATCCGTGTTTAAATTTAGGGTCATTTACCAGCATGGGACCAACTCAGCCCAGCCAAGAGTAGAAAACACAGTCCAAAGCAAGCTCAGACCAGCAACCAGCTTCAGCTTCATCAGCTCATAGACTTAAATAAATCAAAGCAATAAACCAAATTCTGCGTAGAAAGGAAGTGAAATAAGTTTTAAAGTTGCTGAATAAAGTAAATTATTGATGCTAAAATGTTCACGCATCCTAAATTGAGGACACATGTTAATTAATTGGGTTGCATGCATGATTCATGTTCATACAGGGTATGACATGAATAAATGAGCATGTTGTGCACTTTAATTGCTCAGAAAAATGATTTCATATTAGTGCACAACAGCATTTTACAAACTTCACTAAGGACAGTAGACATTTAGCAACTTCCTTTTTATAATGATGGTAAATGAAGATGTCTTCACTAGTGCTGACTCAAACTGGGAACCCATCAGCTATCGTCTGAAAAGGATTTAGCCTCTGGGGGCAAGGGCCAATGTTTTAGGGCTTCCAGTGTAGCCAGCAGAAGAAGAAGTCTTGGCCCGGATATTTGTTATCCATTATCCGGATATCCAGGCCAAGACGTCTTCTTCTGTGTGCCGGTCATTGTTTACAGTCAGATTAGCAATCTCGGAACTCATTGAATCTAGAGAAATTTTAAAAAAGCTAATAAAAAGCTAATCTCTAGGGTTCAGAGATTGATAAAAAAAACTAATTTGTTGTCAGGTGATAGCTGATGGGTTCTGAGATTGCATTTTGGCCAATGCGTTCTGTCTCTTTTGCTCTCCACATGGACTGTTTACCTGCATGGTCACCTTGCCTACAGATTCTGCATTCATAGGCAGATATCTGTTTATAGAGATTAGTGCTGACTAAGCTAACAAATCCCTACAGTCCTCAAACTCACACTGTAATTACAGTGACTTGTTCAGCTGTGTAAGCTGGTGCATTACAGTAAATGTTGGTCGTAGCTTTTTCTCTGTATGTCTGGTGTTATGAGAAATATTGCAGCATTATCAGAGGAGGTGAAGACTGTGTTGAGCTGCCTTAAGAGAAATGAAGAATGAACTCCCCAAATTCCTCTGAGTGTGTGGAGGAAGTTTCCATGGTTACGTGTCAGATTCCAGAAGGATGAGGCTGAGGTTTCCTCTCACTGCATATGTCTCTGTCTGTTTCTGTCTGTCTCTCTTTCACTGTTTGCATCTCAGTCTTTCTCAGGGTCTCTCTATTAGTTATTTTGTTTTGCTCTTCCTCCGTTTCTTTACCTCTCTCTCTTTCTTTGTGTGTTTGCTTATCTCTCTCTATCCTTATTCATTTCTGTCTCTCTGTGTAAAGCATCTTTTGCATCTGTAAGTCTGTAAACCTGAGCACGTGTCATGCACAAGCATTTGCATAGATGCCTGCCATCATACTTGCATGTGACATTTGTCACATGCAAGTATGATGGCAGCGCCCAACTGCGCCCTCTGATCCCCACATTTCTTCCCAGTTTGTGTTGATGTTTTAAAAGTCAGCTGGGCACAAAAATGAGTTCAGATGTAACAGGAAGCAAAATGTAGAGGCAGCACAAATGCATACGAAGTCAATCGAACAACATGAACAGAGCTGAGCAGACATTACTTAGATCTAGGCAGCATAAATGTAAAGATGCATCTGCTCGACTTGAAAATGTTTCAACTTGAGTAATAAAAAGTGTTTTATCCCGAGCTAAATGTTCAGAGACAGGAGGATTAAGCTGGGTTTATACTTGACACAAGAGGTTAAAAGAACTGGAGATACATCCAGGTATCTTCCATTTCACCTTGTCTCATCACTGAATAGAATACTTGCAAAGTTTATGTATTTTCATTAATTGTGATAGAGAGCAATGATCGCAGTGAGCAGAAGGTTTGTAGTGTAGATTTTCTGTTGTCTTCCCTTTCAACAATCTGTACCAGCATCAGAAACTTGTAGGAGAAAACACAAGCAGCCAAAGCTGACCAATCACTTGTCGTCTTGTAAGTCCATAGTCGCTGTAGCCATAGGTGTCATTTACACTGGGGACGCTGGGGACATGTCCCCACCACTTTTTAAAATGGCTAATTTTCAATCATGTTTTAAAAGTAGAATTTGTTAAAAAATGTTCTGAAACCAAGAAATGTTAACTAACAAATGAGAACGCTTTGAGAATGGTTTATTTGCACAATAAGAAAACATACAGTGCAATGTAAATATGCAAGAAACAAATGTGCATTGTCCAATGATGCATTTGTACGCTTGTTGTGCATTTTATGCTGAGTATTTTTGTATTGTCGACTGTAGTAGCCTAGGCTGTCCCCTTTTGATGCGCCATTATGTCATTTTTTTCCCGACCCGCCGTTATCATCTACTCTGACCTCATACCAATCCCCCCATTACGTTGCCTAAAATCGCATATGTTGAAGACTGTTTAAAAAATGTGCAGTGATCAAATCCACACAAATACAGACAAATAAAACAATTCCCAGTCATCAACAGAAACTCTGCCCTGCACACCCACACAGGTGTTTTCAGTTATTCAGTCTGATTAGGCCTCTGCTCTGGTTGAAGTTGGTTGGACTGGTGCTTGGAATTACGTGAGATCACCTAACGTTGCGTACTGATAAGAATGATTATGGCGGAAGCTGCCCCACTTTTACAGGTACAACAAAACCAACAGGAGAGTGAGTGTCAATGGAGGAAGGTCTAATCAGGCACAATAAGTAAAGTCTTCAATATGTCCTCTACAGAGCAGTGTAGCATGTAATAAACACACACTCACACTTCAACTACATCAACAATAACAATGTGGCTACATTCATGCAGCCAATACAATACAATAAAAATACTACTAATAATTATGGCTTTGTTTGTTTGAATGGTAAATGCAGTAAAGTCACTTTACCACAGTTGTCATCTTTAGTGTGAGAAAGAAAAAATCACTTTCCTCCTGCCTTGGGCATCTTGGTTGGTATTTAGAAAGGATTTTGGTGGAGAGAGGACTACTGAGGAACCACTGATACTACTGTATATAGTGTATGTGCACTGTAGCCTTTGTATTGATTAAAATCAAGTTCATTTCCAGGTAAATAAAGGAAAAATATTAATCTTTCTGTTTTTGTCTTTTCTACAGATTTCGCTGTGTCACGGGTAAGTTCATATAGTGGTTGTTATTGTTGTGGCACGAGTGTGGTCTCGTGGTTGTGTATGGTCTGTATTGTGTGGTAATGCATTGCAGTGTGTGTGGGTCCAGTGAAAGTCCATAATTCACTGAATTGCTAACACAGAAACACTTGACCTCTAAAATGCTTACCTCATTGACTCTAACACATGGAAACTACTACCAGACTAAATGGTAGTCATCCATAGCAGGTGTGAGGGGTTAAAAAAAGATGAAGAATAAACAGTAAGATAATGACATACACGCTGGCACGTTAGAATAAAACATGTTAACATGTGTCTGAACACATTAACACCATACCTACACACATACACAGTACTGTATAATGCATGTGTTATGTGCAATACACTTACAGAAGCACTCAGAGGCCTGCCTTATGTGTGTGTGAGAAAGAAAAGGCATGGGGCTCTGTGTCCCTGAGCTGAGCCTGTCAGGCAGCACTTACTGTGCTTCCACACTGTGTAATGCCCCAAGCAAAGATGCAGGGGACTTTGTATGCAGCCTGAGAGGAGGCCCTGCCTTGAGTTTCTATCTACTTGTTTTTATGTGTGTTTTGCAATTTCGAAAAAATCTAAATGGAAAGATGAGAATTTCTTTTTTAAACACGTATCATTTCAAAAGGCTGGGAGGCCGAAACATTGCATGACGTGTGCGGACAGAGAAGACAACCTAATTCATGAATATATGAATTCAACATGAATGTCATCTTCAGTGGAAGCCAGCCATGAAGTGCTACAACTGAAGTGTTACTGGAGTCTTTTGATTATCTTATTACTTTATAATAAGGATACAAAACACATGCATAACTAATGCATGACTCATGACAATTTAATGTAGGATGTATCATGAATTATTGTTGCTCATTATTAAGAAATGATCACGTCACTATATTTATATTTATGCCATTAGTTAACACTTAATGGATCATCAAATAAGGACATTTATCAGACTTCACTCAGCTCTCTCTGGAGCCACAAAAGGCTTTATACACTTTTTTTCACACATACAGTAGCACTCCCCAACACCTGGAAACAGACTCTGATGTGTAAAATTGGTGGAGTTCCCCTTTAACCTGCACTTACTTCAGCTGGAATCCAGTTAGTCTTACACACTTCAGTTCAATGTAAACTGCTGATGCACACACACACACACACTCACACACACCCATCTGTCAACTGGTCCTGCTAGATGTTTTTGGTTTTAAGGCGTGATTCTCTTCTGTGCAACAACAACAACACATATACTAATAGAATTTAAAAAAGCCCTCACTTCCTCGTCATTAAATCATCATGAGTTATGCATTACTAAAGCATGTGTTTTGTACCATTATTATAAAGTGTTACTTTGATGGAAACACACTGATTTCTTTTGACAACTCTTAATTTTATATTTGGCATTTAAATGAAAATACACCATAAGAGGCTCAACTTAGAGCTACAGAATCCATTTAGCCTTTCACAAACACAAGACTTTTTCAGGAGGAGATTGTATGGAGCAGCACACACATATACAGTATAAATGGAGATGTGTGTTTGGTTATGTATGGCTGCTCACCGTGTACTGCTTCTCTCAGAGTTTCTCTCACACTTGAGAAAGTACAGTCAACTGACACTTTTATAACACATCACAGATATGTATTAATACCTGACAAGAGCCTCTGTTCTTCATCAGTGTAGGTATACTTTTGAGGTTTTCCACCATTCATATGCAAAACATTGATGTCAGCAATCAGCTGTTTTATGTTAACGTCATATTTAAATCAAAATTGTATTCTAATTCTGATTGTCAACATTCACAGCCTGTCTTTAGGTCTAGGAGTGTACTGACATTAAGCTTTGTAATCTTAGTGGTGTTGCTTCTGTACATCTTTAGTAACTGGCTTCTGACATTAGCAGTTCATTTACTGCTTTGTCTAGCTTTCATCATATCTGCAATCATTTCAGGGTTTGTTTTTTTTATTATGTAAGTAAATAACTAAGTAAAGTTTTATTTATATAGCACAAAACACACAGTTACAAAGTGCTTCACACACACACGAAAAATCTAAATGAATAAATAGATAAAGAAAAAATAAATCACAATATAAAACACAGCACAATCAGAGACACAGCAATCTTAAAAACAAACCAAAACATAAAACAAGGATGGAGATTTATAAAAAGGCTTGTCTAAAAAAATGGGTTTTTAGAAGCTTCTTAAAACAATAGCAAATCTGATAGATTGGGGAAGAAGATTCCTGAGGGTTGGGGCTAAGACAGCAAAGGCCCGATCGCCTTTTGTTTTGCAGTTGGAGCGGGGGATAGATAAAAGGCCGAGATTTGAGGATCGGAGTGGAGAAGTGGAATGAGGAACGAGGAGATCTGTGGGCGAGGTCATGTAGTGCCTTATATGTAATCAACAGGATCTTGTAGTTTATTCTGAATTTTACAGGAAGCCAATGGAGGGATGCAAGAACACGGTTAATGTGGGACCGACAGCTAGTTCTAGCTAATAGCCTGGCAGCTGCATTTTGAACCAACTGTTAACGATTTAAAGCAGCTTGACTGAGGCACATGTAGAGGGAATTACAGTAGTCTAGACGGGAGAAAATGAAAGTATGAATTAATAGTTTTGCGATATTTCCTAGCTGAAGAAAACAGGACTGAACAGGCTTAGTAACATGCTGGTCAAAAGTCATACACCGGTCAAAGATGATACCAATAAACTGAGCAGCTGCAGTGGCAAAGTTGTCAGGTCCAATTAAAAGAATTTCGGTTTTGTCAGGGTTTAGGTGGATGAAATTAAGAGACATCCAATCTTTGGTGGCGGCTAAGCAATCATGGAGGGAGGACGGTTGATTCAGGTTATTGGGTTTGGCAAAGAAATAGATCTGTCTATCATCATCATGTATGTAACCCAAACCCTAACCCTTTAACTACCAATCTACCACCAATCTCTTAAAATTCTTGCACAGATCGTGTCTCTCAGTCCATCACATCAGACTAATCCTGCATGTAATGGCCAACTTTTGTCATTTAAACACATTCCTGTTCAGTGAATGCAGTTTCACCTCAGCTGACGCTACCTGGTGTCAGGTCAGATATCTTGCACTCCTCCTCATGAGACAGATGATGTTTGGTCACATTAGAGACCCTGGTAAAGTGATACATTCCATTCAGGGGACATGGGCAGGCTAAAGGACTGTGCTGAGGCAGAGGGGTAGAAGAAGAGAAGGAATGAGTGGGAAAACAAAAGGTGGTAGCATGCTGTGGGAAACATCCTTGGGCACAATGCTTTCCCAAAAGAGCGAGGCCTACTGCGAGTGGAGAGGAGACGTCAAGTCGAGGAAGGCCTTTCACTGAGGAGTGTGTCTGCTGCGTACACCAGGCCCCCAGCTTCTCTGTGTGTGTACGTCTGCATCAAAGAAAGATAGGACAGAGAAAAAAAAACAGCCTAATTACAAGCCAAGCTGATCTACAAAAAAAATCAAACGTGATGTGAGCAGCTGGGTGCCGCAGTGCATGAAAAATAAATTGTTAAAAGCACCAGCACGAGGAAAACCATCTCTACCGCTACAAGAGGAAGAGCTGGGGGGACTAATATGCCTCAGTGATTTTTTTTTGCCTAGTCTTATGTCTTACATGTCTCAAAATGAAAAAGAAATAATGGTTTAAATATTTCAATATGTAATGTGTGGCATTTTTTAGAACAGTTTTCAACATTTTGTTGTGCATGTATTATTTGGAAGTACATGGAGAGCTGGAAGGAGAAGGTTTATCATTGTTAAACTAATAATAATAAATATACAGTGCGTGTCTATATACAGTAGATACTCAAGTAGTAGATAATAAAGAGGATCACAAGTAATTATTTGTGATAATCATAAGAGACAGATTTAAAAAATGGTCAAAATCAAAGCAGGCTGAGATACAGTATATTGACTTTTAGTTTCTAGTATTGGAGCTGTCAGGCACCATGGAGAAGACTCAGAAGCAGACAACAGACAAGTCTCTTAAGAGAGTTTTAATGCGAAGAAGTCAAACAAACAATGGACTGGGCACAAGCAGGAACAAAGGGCAGGCCGAGGTCAAAAATCCAAAAAGGTCAGACAGTGAGGCAGAGGTACAGGCAGGAGTTAGGCAAAATCCTTGTCGTCTAGAAAATAGAGCAAAAGTCACTATAAAGTCACAGAAAACAGGCTTGAGCAAAATGGCTTGAGAGCTTAGCTAGAACACAAGACAATCTGGCAAAGGCTTGAGGAAGACTGAGACTAAAATAGGAATCCTGACTGCCTTGATTGTGCAGGTGATTGTGATTGTTTGCAGGTGTCACTAGGCAGGGAGCCGCTCCTAAAAGACACACCGACACAGCAAAACCACTAGCGAGCAGGAGTACCAGGTCAGGCTGTGACAGGAGCCTACACTTCCCATAATTCAACTCAATAATTGGCTGAAAAACACTTTTCCCATGCACAATCAATACAAAAGAAATGGCTGTGACACAATTAATATCTATTTTTTAAATATTAATATGTTTTAATATTAAACTCAATTACCTGTTTTGTCACAATTAGATCCATTAGGTCAAAAAAACTATCGGTGAATTATATTCATGTCTGCCGGAACAACCATTCCAAATGGCAGTAGTACAAATGCAAACTTGGTCAAAACTACTAAAAAATACCATTGAACAATACCATAAAGCCATCCCTTCTATCAACGAGGTATGATAAAGGGGTACTTAGGCTTAGGATATCTGATAGGGCTGTGGGGGTACGTCAGACAAAAAACTTCCCTAACCTTAACTGAGTCATTTTTACCCAAACCACAATGTTTCCCTAACTCTAACCAAATTGTTTCTGTGCAAAAGCATGACCGAACCTCAACCGTAGTGTTGTAAGATCAGAAAACGAATTATTGAAACGTCCATGTTGTCTTGTCGATCGTGGCATCCGATCAGAAAACGCTTACATGAGTTGTTCTGGAGGGCCTGGACCAACAACATAGTTTTGTTTAATTTGGAGAACAACAACAGTTTTCACAGGCTGAGCAGTACTCCCTATGACTAGCTAACTGATCTTGATGTGTAAAATTGGCGGGACTCGCCTTTAACAAAAACAGCTGCGATCAGATCCATCTTGATGTTTACTCAGTTTTCCCTGCCTTTTATGAAAGTGGCTTGATTTTGAGGTTGCTGGTTTGAATCTCTGAACCAGCGAGGGAAGGTAATCCCACCTGTACCAGTAGACGTGCTAAACCTGTAGAAGAACACAGGTCAGCTTCCAGTGCGTATGTTTGAACTGGTGTGAATGTAAAACACTGGGTTGCTCCAAATAGCATACATGCTTTGTGAGACAGATGTTAATAAAAAATAAATAAACCATGATGATCTTATTTTAAAACTGCTTCCTCCCTTCAGCTCCATCTTGGCTCCTCTCTACGAATGGACGGAGTAAGACCAACCAGTTTCTCTCATTAGTTTATATGACATGTTGGTCCATATCTGCAGCATGTCACCCTTGCATGCACTTGGATCAGTTACCTCTGTGAGAAACTGATGGCTGTCCTCTCCTCTGTCTTGTAAAGGGCAATGTGAACCCCTTTTTACCTCTCCTTGTGTTCGACTTGTCTTAAATTTGCCCCCTTGTAATAGCAAATGAGTTATTTGTGTTTTATGCCACTAATGGTGTGAATGAAATATTGGTTAACTTCATTTTATTGAGGATTTGTTATAAAAGAAGAAGAGGAGGCACTGGACGACCAATGTTTACGTTAGACCTCTTGAAATCTGATCTGTAATTAAAGGAATGGAGTGCTGCAGGGATGACATGTTTTTGTAGGCCAACCTGGAAGTTAGCATCACCCTGGTTCCCTCCACAAAAAGCCAATGGGATTTTTCTATTGGATTTTGGATTATTGCAGAAAATAAGCTCTGTGGCTCTAAACACAAGTTTATGACATTTACACGTTTTGTTCAACAAGATCATCTTCACAGATGAACACCACTTTTATGATATTTGAAGTGTAAATGCAGTCAATGCTAATGTTAGGCTATAAACAAACTACACCACGGTCGCATGACTTCAGTGTCACCACCACTAAGCTTCCAACTTTCGCACGCTTACCTCTTCTACAAAAGCCTTTGGGAAAGTTTGAGTTGGAATAGTTTGCAGTATAAACCCAGCGAGGCTGTAAAGGCAGACGAGTGAGTAGATGAGTTTCTGTGTTCGGCGTGATGATGTTTAATGTCCCCGACAACCTCTGTAGTCTCATTTAGCCACCTGTTAGCAACCGCCTTTTTTTAAGACACGTAAAAGCTTCAAAATTCATCAGTGGGGTATTTACTGACGTATTTTATTTTCTCTTAAGCTTGTGTTAACCACAGACCTTATTTCAGGCATCGAACCAAAAACCCATTCAAGAAACCCACTGACTTCCAGACGAGGGAACAGGAAGAGCAAACATGCTGACTCATTTCCGGGTTTTAGGACTCATTCCTGCAGCACTAGTAGGTGGACCTCAAGCTGGGATTGTTTTGTTATTAATGTGGATTTTGACATAGAAGGAAATACTGACCACATGTAACTACTTATACTGTGACATCTCGTCATATCGTCTTGCTTGGCCAGCTGAATACTGTGGCTCCACTGGTCACAGATATCTAATCTCACTATGTTAAACATCTCCATGTGGTGTGCAATTTCAATCATTACCTTTTCTGGGACAATAAAGGTACCTTTTGGAGTTTTTGACCACTAGTGGCTCTATAGAGCAATGTTTTGAAGAGCGAGTCACATTTTGTTTGTATCTCGTGCTCTAATAGCACGCGCACAAGGTCAGACATGTACGTGGTAATTTTCTGAGTTGTGAGATATGTAAGTTGGGGCTACATTTAATGGGGTAATTCTGGTATTTTTAAACCTGGGCCCTATTTTTACCAATAGTTACCAAAAGTTTTGGAATTGGTCCAGTAGATCGCCTCAGCCGGCAGCCGCGAACTGGCTGCAATGACTGCAACGTAATCCTGGCAGGGCAACTGCACCTGTCGTAAGTATGTCCACTAAAAGTGCTGTTTTTGACGGAGTGAGACTTCTGTTTCTGGATTACGTTGCAGCCATTGCAGCCCATTCACAGCTGAGGAATGGAAAGTATTGAGCCGAGTTTTGAATGTTGACTCTTGGCAAGTGAAACTTCCTCAAAGGACTGCTACCCCTGGGGAGGTAGCAGAAGTTTCAGAGCCTGATATCTCAAACACATTAGCACATAATAACTGACACTGTCTGCGTGGTTATGTAGAACTAGAAGTTGGAGAATATGTTTTTCTGCGGTTCAGGTGAACTGACCCTTTCCACACTTTTCCAGAACAGTTTGTAGGAAAGCGTATGTATTTTCCTCATGTTGGCCCAGCCTAACTGAGCTGTAGAAGGATGGTTGGGGGTTGTGAGGCAGTATATAAAGCCTCTTTCACGTATAGTTCCCGGTAAATTACTGGGATAACCTTTCAGGCACTGCTAGTGATTTTCCATATTGGCATTTTCCCTGAAATGTTGCTGGGTCTTACGGTGGGAAATTTGCGGTAAAGATTTCCCTGAATATCGATCCCTGCTCCCATTCGCACATGACCCATGCAGGAAATGTTTCTGAACATTTCAGGGATAGACTGCATGTGTGTTAGGGGCTTAAGTATCATGTTGTCCCTGGCTGTATTATATGATTTTCCAGGCTGAGAAGTATAATGATTACTGTCTGTGGCGTCAAGGCCATCAGCGCACATTTGGCATCTACCCAGGACAATGGAGCCAGAGTGACGGGTCATCCTAAACAGATTAATTACACAATAATCCCCAACCTCTGCACCTCACTATCCCCACCCCTCCACCCCCATCCCCAACTCCTCTCCCTGTCCTCACTCATTCACTTTTGGCAAATCTGATTTTCATTAAATTGGCTTGCGTGGAGGATCAACCATCACAAAGTGCTACAGCTAATAATATCCTGCTCCACAGGCTGTCATCATCAACCCCTACGTCCCACCCCCCATCCCTCCACCCAGCCAAACAGGAGGTTCATCCAGAGGCAGCTCTGACTAGGGTTATAATGGAGGGTTTGGATAGCAAATCAGATTGCTGCTTGCTTGCTTGAGTTGCTGAGTTAAATGGTCCTTGCTATGTTTTTAATGACAGGCCAGTAAGTAGCTCCCATCAGGAGTATCTGTTCTGTTTTGTATTTGACTTATCTTTTCATCTCTTATTGAATCTTAATATATTTTGGATTTCATGTTGGAGCAAATCAACATGACATAAAAGTATTCCATTTTGACTCTCCTGTACATAGAAGCTATACATTTTAAACAAACAGAAAAAAACAAAAGCTCTCTAGCATAATATTGCATTGAAAGGAGTTGTTTAAAGGGAGTCTGGAAAATGTGAGAGAAAATGTATTAAGGAGTGACCTTTCAAGCCCATTGCATGAGTGTGTTTCTTTATGTTTGTTTTTGGTCCCTTTCATTTTCCACATCTCTCCAGCTCACGCTGACTCATATGTCAGAGCCCTTCTGCCGCCTCTCTCACTTCCATCTGCAGCCAAATGGAGCAGAGCAGCAGACACAGGATGGAGATTAAGTGCAGAGATGACTATCCAAAATCACAGACTACAAAAGATGTTGATGTGATAACATGGCTGGTGCAAGTCAGACATCTTTTAGTGGTTCCAGAGCCAAACATTGGGATGACATAGCTGGACTCACATAAAGTTAATCAGAGCTTCCATACCTGCATTAATCACTATTTTTGATATTAACATTGAATCAAATGACTGTGTAATGTGAAAGGGGTCACTCGTAGTGCCACAGTATCGAGCACCTTGCAAGCAAAATACCTAGACATTTTTTTATGGAGTTGGTGGAGACCAAAACAGAACTAAAAGGAGAGTGAATATTGGACATCAGGTGACCAGAAACATGGCTCCAATGGGACAATAATGTTGTTCTGCATCTGCTGGATGTGAAAGTGGGCAATTCAGCCCACAACAAAGGTATAAGGCAGGGATAGGCCATGGTGGTGGCTGTGGATCTGTGGATCTTTGTTTTGGTGTTTTTCTGCCTCCTAGTGGCCAAACACAGCCTGGTATCGCCAGCCCAATTTGCAATTGCGAATTAGTCTGAGATCTCTCAGTTCATTTTCAATTTCCAAGGGTGTTATTGGATAGACCTACAACCAATCAGAGCAACAAAACGTGTGACGTAGCGGAAAAATGTTAACAGACTACAGCGTGCAGAGATGAGCTGTGATGGTGTAGCATCGATATGTCTGTGAACAAGTGTTGCAGAATATACTGTCCAGTTTATTTAATGCTGACGCAATAGCGGATTCAACAGAACGTTCCACATCAGCGGCAGCCATCTTGGTTGTTTGCGAAAATGCCTCAACGGCACTCCTCTGTACAGTCATCGTGTCAAACCCGCCTTATATTAGATATTATAATATGTATTTTCAATTATACTTTTGACTCCTCAAACTCAATCTGGTTTTGACCCCTGCATTTGTGAAATTTCTCACTTCTGTGGCTTCATAAAACACAACTCAGCGTGTGTCAGTGTTGAAAGGAGCTTATAGTACAGTACAGTACAGTACAGTGTAAAGCACTATACTGCATGTCGATTTCTTTCTTTTTCTCAGCTAAGATGTTGCTGCAGCCGCCCTGACGCAGTCTCTCTTCTTCTCTTCTCTGTTCCTCCTCCAGATTGAAATCCGGGACACCAAGGATCCAAGATTTGGAGTCCGGCGGTTCCCCTGAACACCAAACTTCCTCTCCTCCTCTTCTAGTCCCCCACCCCTCATCCCTCCATCCATCCTCCTCTTGCTTCTCCTCTTCTCTCCTAAGCTCTTCAGGTTAAACCCTTGATCTGGGCTTGGAGGCTAAAGCCCAGCAGTTTGTATAATAGGACTGAAGTGGAATCACCTAACAAAGGCAAACTCTGTCTGTTGGAGGAGAAATACATCCTGAGAGGAAGTATGACCATCAGCTTTATCAAACTCTGGGAGACAATCATTCATAACATACAGTGTTACTGTCTCATAACGTTGTTATAACAAAGATTATGAAGTTATTGATAATGATAATAATGCTTGCAGTAGGCGTATTCTATGAAAATATACATATTTTTATTGAGTGGAGAAAAGCTATTTCCAGCTTTAAAAGTAACATTATAAAGTGCATATGTAAAAGCACACAGGTGCTACTTCTGATATAATAAAAATAAAAATTTAAAAAAAGAACAAGAAAAAAAAAGAGGATTTTGTATAGCCTCAGTGTAATTTTGAAAGTCTTTTTCAGGCCAATTTTCAACTGCTCTTTGTATATGACAAGGTCTGATCCCAGGAACTACAAAAATAAAACATGTATGTAAATGAGATGTTTCTATGGAAACAGGGTAAAAAGAGACACTTTTAAGCTTTTTTTTTTGCCCCCATACATGGCACATCCCTGTAAGTTGTGGAATAGTAAAACCTGTTTCATTGTCAAATCATGAAGAAAAAAAGTGTGGATTCCACTTGTCTTTAACACACACCACTGAGAAAAGAAAAGGCTGAGAGGCAGAGCAATGTCCGTCCTGTCCTCAGCAATTTCATTCATTCACACTACATTCTGTTTTTTCTTTGTTTTTTTCAAAATGTGTTACTCCCCCAACTCAGTGGTTGTGTTCAGTTCTGCTCTAGTCGACTGGGTTTGGTGTGTACGTCCAAAAGGCCCTGCATGCTGCATCTCTCTCAGGCTTGCAAAGACGAGGCTTCCTGTACACGCTCGGCGGGGTTCACACTCCGTTCAGTCCAACAGGTCTGCTGCACTGTCCAGGCCCACCAGCTGAAGAGCACAGAGCTGAGCCTCCATGTCGAGAGGACAGACCCAGCACAGACTTTCATCAACAATAGACATCACGCACTGTGCCGCTTCCCTGCTCTGATTCCACACAGGCCCCTTTGTATGGAGAGTTATCAGTGCTATAAACTACGTACATTTGAATTTGACATGTTCATTTTGAATGGAAGGTGCAGTTGAATGCAAAGGCTGGAAACAAAGTGAGAATCACCCAAATGTGATCATTATTTAATTTTACCTTCTAGTACAGTTTGTACTTTTCTCAATTCAGATTGTGCTCTGACAAAAAAACAGACAAAAGACGAGTACAGATCAACACTGGGCTGTAGTTTCATGCAGGAACCAAGCAGGTGGGGACAAATGCAAAGTTGGGTGCAGGGCAACTTTTTGTTATGTAATTGTTTGGTAGCGTCATGGCTAAAGGTGTATTTACATTACAGTGGAAAAACTGTCTACACAGTATCTACAGTATTTACCACTCCAGAATACCTGGTGGTACTGCACTGAGTGGCGCCATCTACAATGCTAACATTAAGTTAAGTTATCCTTTTACTGATCCCTGTAGGGAAAATCATTTTCTGCATTTAACCCATCCTAAGTGTTAGGAGCAGTGGGCAGCCGCTGTGCAGCGCCCAGCAAGCAACTCCAGTTCTAAGCCAGTGCCTTGGTCAAGAGCACTGACAGGAGAATTAACCTAACATACATGTTTTGATGGACATGTAAACTGTGATTTAGCTCTCAGTTTTGGCATGAAATTATACCTGTTCTCATAAGACCACACCTCAGTCAAGATCTCTCAAAAATCACACTGTATGTATGGGGAGCTGTTACTGTAGAAGTTCGTGTTGACTGAAGACTCTCCCCCTGGTCCCTGATGTGTCTCACAATGTGAGATGCGGAAACTGAATTTTAAATGATAATTTCAATTGGAAAAAAATGTGATTTCAAACTAATTTTACATTTTTAAAGTGAACATCTTTTAAAACAATATTTTTGAATAAAGTAGTTTGTTAAGAGCACTGCAATTCTGATCTACACAAATAAAATCTCTGCAGACACTCATTTGTTTATATACCTATCACAGGACACAGGACAAACATTCAGCACTGAGGTCCTTCAGTAGAAGCAGTCACAGCAGAGGAACCTCTGCTTTCCACAAATTACATTTTGATATCTTGAGGCAGATGTACAGATTGGCAATTTATCTCAGGATGATACACAACACAGTTCTTATTTCCATCTATTTCCATCTAAGTATATCTAAGTCTTTAGTCCAGGATTTCTCAGCATTGTCTGATCCATGACCCCTGACCCCAGCTGGCCAGCTGTCATGTGATCTTTGACTACGACATACGTTTGTTCTCTATTTTCAAAAGCATGGAGGGACATGGAGAAAATCATATATTTCAAACTTGTGTTTTCAGAAATATACCAAATTCTCAACAATTGATCAGTTTGATGGTGTTCTCAGAGAGACTACAGTGCAAAGCAAGTTCTTTTCTTGCTATTTGGACACATTTGCTGGCTCACATTAGCATTAATAGATATCATAACTATTCACATTACTGCACAATGCAAATCTCTTACTCAATTTCAAATGTCCCTTTCTCGTCATTCATCCATTTTTACGAACCTGAAAGACATGGCACTGTAGGAAAGAGTCATCCACGGTCCATGGTCCAGAATATGTTTGTATGACCTTCAAAATATGTATCAAAAGGTTTCTATTTTCTGGCCAAGCTGAGAGGGCTGAGAGTATGACAACATTTAGAAGGTTTTCTCAGGACTAAAGTTTCCAATATACTGTAGATCTCTCTCAACTAACCAGTCTGGTCTCTGACATTTTGGCAAATGAGCACAATCTTTTAAAATTAAAAGACGTGACACAGCTCTTCTCCAGTACACCCTGATGAAGAGTTGTGCGACGTGTTTTAATTTGAATGGACTTGCATTGTGGAAACTGTAATTTGCATTCATCTACTTGTATAGCTAGGTGTTGGACATACATTTCAATGAAATACACTTGCTGTATTACTGTGAGTTTGTATAGTGCTCAAAAATCACTCAGTACATCTTTAATGGACACTGATCTGAACCTGGCTGTGTGTGCACTCTCAAGGTAAAAAAAAAAGTAGTTTCCACAATGCAAACACTAGGGCTGTACCTGACTCAGAATGTTGTCATTCAAATCGGATTTGGCTCTTCAATATGAATATTAGACTATTCGACCCTTTTTTTTCATATAGACTATCAAGCAACCCTTAAGTGAACTGCCAGATTTTTGAACGGGGTTCGGCGGGATGTTCAGAGTGACAGCGATGTTCATGTAATATAGTAAACAAGCCAAGTTAGCCTCTGAGCTAATGCATGCTAAGAACTTTGATGCTCACAACTTGAAAACGATGCTTCCAATTTGCGCTGCTCTTATATAATACAATCATTATGCCATGAGACCATTTTTACAACTAGAGTCACCAATGATAAGGGTTTAGTTCTGCTTTCAAGAATTTTATATTATATTACATATAGAATGAATAACTGCACAGTGCTGAATTAGATTTGGAATTTAGTATGAAATGTTTTTTGTATTGATTTTTTTTTTCTTGATTGATCTGTAGCTTACACTGTGTAGTTTTGGTTGGTGGGATGGTTAGTCCAAACCATGGCATTCAAGCTTCATCAGTAGCAGTTAGTCCGTCTGAATGAATCATATGCCAGAGCCGAGCTCACTGAGGACACCTCAACGCAAAAAACTGTCTCCTCTCTCAGTGTCTGTCTTTTTTATTGTACATCTGCCCACAAATATTTGACTTTCTTCCTCTACTGTTATTCAATTGTGCCAAATCAAGATATGGAAACTGTACTTTTCTATTTGACCCCTGACTTTCTATTTCAGTGCTTTTCACTGTGTTTCTTTTGTTTCTTTTTTAACATGGGTTTATTTCCATTGCTCTGCTGTTGTTGTAATGTTATTTTCTATGGTTATGGGATGCTGTGATGTTTCTCAATATTGAAAAGGGAATGTTTTTGCAGGATTGTCACAGGAGAGTTCAGCATGGCAGCCAGTGTCATACACCACTTTATCGGCATTGGTGTTGTTGTTTGTTGTTTTAACAAGAAAATGAATAAACTGATTGACTATTAATATTGTTCTACCTTTTTTATTCAGTTTCAGTTTTTATAAACACGGACATGTATTCCATCATATACACACTTCATCATTCAAACCTCAGTGAGTGTTATCTGTTAGAGGAAAACCTGTCTGAGCCCATAGAAGAGCAAGTAATCCTTCAACCTTCAGTCTTTGAAAGGACTAATACTGCAGCAACTATATGAATAGTTTATATTAACTTGATGTTGGTATTAAAAATTAGATCCAGTCATTTATTATTTATCATACAAATGATGACTTTGATTGAATCTATATTTATTTATTGCAGAATTCATCACGAAATACACAGGTTGTCTGTGGGAAACTTGAAGATGTACTATTTTCAGTATTAGCATATTTATTTTTTAGTAGTACATTTTTAGCATTAAAAAATTGAACTGAAAAATGTATTGGCAACTTCAATTCAAAAGCTGATTCGTCTGGATACATTCAGACTCCAGCGAAGATGACAGAGCAACTAGCGTTGTTTCATCTTGTTATTGGAATGCAGTGAAAACACCAACATACTGAAGAAATGAAGCAAACCTGATCAACATTCCTCAATAGCACAGTATACAGAATACTTCCAACCACCATAAATGCACCACACCATACACACTCGGCCATACAAGTGGATATAATAACCATGTATTATTTTGTGTTAATTACAAATGTCAGCTTTAATAGCTGTTCATGCTTTTTCCACTTTGCTCTTTGAATACAAAATGTTCTTAATAAGCAACAAGAAGAGCGACAATTACCAAATGACTGCTTTATGAGGTCTGCAGTTGGGCCCTTGTAGAGAAATGTCCGGCATCTGGTCCATTTTAGGAACAGAGCTCCACCACACTCATTATTCAAAACAGAAATGTCTCCTTTTCTGCTGCCATTTGTGCTCTGAGTTCACACCAGGGTCACTCCTCACCGCCCCTCCATTCATCCTTCTTACATCATTATATAAAGCAGCAGCAGCAGCTGACCCGCAGCTCATCTTCCTGCTCTTCCCACAGTCTTTACAGGAGACATTACTGCTGGAACATGGAGCCCCGGGGGACATAACACACCCAGACACTGTGTGTGTGTGTGTGTGTGTGTGTGTGTGTGTGTGTGTGTGTGTGTACAAATGAAGGCATATGTATGCATATGAATGTGCTACATTTGTAAGCATGTGCGTCTCTATATGTGTAATTATATGCAGGAAGGTTTGTGTGTGTGCTTATGTGTGTGTGTGTGTGTGTGTGTGTGTTTGTGAGACAACAGTTCCACTGGTCCCATCTGTTTGCCAGGCGGCGAGCTGTTAAGGAGCGACTGTTACTGATCAGTGCTATCAGTGTTGACCAAGCCCAGCCCAGGACACACACACACACACACACACACACACGCACACACACACACACACAGTTGTGGCTCTCCCTGATTCCTGTTTTAGGCAATAAAAAAAAAAACGAGTCACTTTTTCTGCTACCTACAGAAGCTGAGAATAGCCGTGCTTGCAATTATTTTTTAATGTGGTCATCTCGAGATCATGAGTTAATTATTTCATTATCTCAAGAAAACAAGTTTGTTATCTCGAGATAACGAGATAATCAACCTCTTATTAGCCTGCTTATAATGTTTATCAGAGATCAGGAGTGCCATGCAGCATACATAGATGGCGTCTTGACAACTGTAGCAACCAATTTAAAATGAAAATGTCAGATTAAGGAGTACCCATATTATTGATCATGGCATCAGACTGTACTTCAATTAAGGTTTGAATTTCAACACAGGCAGAAATTACATTGTGTCTTTCTGTTAGAGATAACATTCAGATCAGTCCTTGTCATTTAAGGAAGACTACGAGATAAATGAACCCGTTATCACAAGAAAATTAGCTTTGTTATCTCGAGATAACCAAATAATTAACTCTTGATCTCGAGATAACGGCCTTAAAAAATAATTGCAAGCATGGTCGTTTTCGGCTTCCGTAGTTACCCTATTCTAATAATCCTAATTATATTTTGGCTTGATTTGTTGTACGACTCAGCTCATAATATTCTGGTCGTTTTCATAAAGATCTCTGTCCACACTGAAACACTCAAATCTCTTTTTTTCACCTTTTTTTTTGTTGGCAAATAACACAACTGTTAATCACAGCCAACATCTGCTCAGCAGTTAAATCTCTGACCCCTCCTACTGTCTGTGACCACCAAACTGATTTAGTTCTTCTCATTCACATATGTTTCTGTTTCTGTTATCAGACAACTGAACCAGTAAAAAACAGTGACTTTGATCATTTAAATGCTACCAGGTGAGCACTCATTCCTGCGCTGCTGCTCTGAGATGTCACAAGACTATGTATGCAAGTGTATTCAAATGCATAACCGTGAAACTGACGGAGAACAAGGAGTCACAGGGCTTTAATCCTACAGTACTGCTGCCACATACTGTACAGCTGCCATCCTACCAATACACATAAACAGTATCCATTTCAATCATGAGCCTTCCTCCCATCAGTGGATGCCATGACAGCAAGCTCAGAAAGACGAGAGGCCATTTTAGAAAACACATTAACATGTAACCCAAACCTCATGGAAACATCTCCTGGCACATCGCACAAATCTCTCCACCCCTCTGAGTCTGTTAGCCCATGCTAGCCGGCGCTATTTATAACCATGACAGAGCGGCTAAAAGATAGCCAGGGGGTGGCGGGCCGCACGGTACGTCAGAAGAGATTGCCGCTTTCTTTGTTGTGGAGCAGCGTGTCCAGACTGCTGGCTGGATTGGGGATAATAACAGAGATCCTTAGTGATGTGCCTTGTAGTCCTCTCTGCCTCCCACTCTCTCATTTTGTCATCTCTCTGTCTGCCTGTCTTCACAACTCAAACAAGAGCGGTGACACTGATGTGGCCCCTCAGGTGAGCGTCCAGGGGCCCAGGTGGGACTACACACACCAATTATTAAGGAGGTCGAAGGTCAAGATGAGAAAACAAGGTCTGGATTCACCAAATACGGATGTCTTCAAAATCAGTGTTCATTGAACATTAAATAAAAAATGAAATCTTTTTTTTCTTTCAATACAAAATGTATGTTTTGTCCATCCCATTTATATCAATGAGGATGAACATTTAAACCTTCATGAAGATAGGATTTACTGCAGGACTGTTGCATTAGACTGTATTAGTTTTAGCTAGGTGTACCTAAAACACTGGAAACTAAATGTAGGTGTCTGTTACGTACAGCTTAATTCAGACATGACAGGATCATTATGGAAAGAGCCACATGTTTGTGTGATAATTGGCACCTGGTGTGCAAGAAGGAGCAGTGGCACTGCTGGAAGGGAGAAGACTGGTTTCTGCTCTCTCAAAGGTCCCATCAGTGATGGATTTGAAAAGTCTTTTGCCATTGAAGCCTTAATTAATGAAAATCTTGTTTCTTTAATATGTTTATTATTTATATTTAATAAAGAAACCTTGAACCTTGAAGTCAAACACCTGTAAGTAAAGTATCATATCACTTATTGTTTGTCTAACTCACAAATTTTGAGTTCTTCCAAGTACCAAACCTGCATTTAGTATTTGGACAGGATTTCTTTTGGATCATTGTCTCTCTAATGCTAAATATTAGAGCAAGGTTTTACAAGCCTTTTAATGTCGACTCCTTAATTCAAATCCCCTTTCAGAACAGATTTGTCTAGTTACAATACTTAAAAACTATTAACTTTTATCAACACACTCTCTAAAATGTCATGAAATAACCACTAACTCTATGAAGATGAAGCCCTCACCTTACCAATCATGTGACAGTAGCTTGAATTGGATTTGACAATTTCACTTATCACATGAAAAGGCCAGCCTGGTAAATAAAAGAAGAAGAAGAAGAGCTGATTATATAATAAAAACAACCCCACCTTTCTCATCAGACATCTGCATCAGCTGCATTATTTGTACAGTACATGTAGGCATGAATGGATTCAGGGGGTCAGAGCTTCTCTTTGAAGTGGCTGTTACTGACACTTCTAATCCAGAGTCAAGTCTTTTAATATTCTGTACCTGCTAATACTGTGTCCCATGTGATATTTATTTTTATTGTATGTTTGTTTATGTTTTCTAACATAATATAGCTGCACAGTGCATACTTATGCTACAGTGGTTGGTATCTGTAGTGTAGCGTGATGACCAGAACTTCATTCCCACTTTCCCTAACCTTCCTGTTTACAAGACGAAACAATCTTGCAGGACTCACAGATGATGATTGAAGGGGTTTCCTAGTGTCAACTGGTAAGGAACCTAATCCTGAAGCTGCAATTCACGACAGGAGTGCTTTCACAGGCCAGCATCGATCTGATAAGGACACCCCCAAATTCCAGGGTGTTGGCCTGCGATCCATCGAGCTACTACACGTGGGAAAAAGAACAAAGCAAGTGATTATGTAATGCAAAAGTGAATGTATGCTGATTTATATGTGTATGTTTAGTTAGCATTAAATAACTTAAATAGGAAGAGTATGAAGCAGGTATTCAATATGCTGATTTTGATGTATGAATAATATCAACTGAACTAACAGGAACTGTTTACACATATCCACTAATCTGGAAAAGATACAGATTTTGTTTGGATTCTTAGGTAATGTCATAGGTAATGACATGAGGAATGTCAATATACACCGATCAGCCATAACATTATGACCACTGACTGGTCATAATGGAGGAACATTGATTATCTCGTTACAATGGCACCTGTCAGATATATATACAGTATATATATATATATATATACATACTGTGTTTAGATAAATATATATATATATATATATATAT